>VYXC01009315.1:277103-288972 GCA_013397175.1 Platysteira castanea
TCCCATGTGACTTTACTTTTCTCTTCTTTCCTTGCTGATTTGAAAGGAAAGGTGTCTTTGTTGGTTGCGGTGTGGTGTTTCTTCAGCTTTGGCAAAGGCTGTGCCGGATGTAAAAGTGCCCCACTGGCCCCGCCGGTCCCGTGCGGGGTTTCAGTGGCCTCAGATCTTTGGTCATGTGGTTTTGGTTACACACTGCCTGCAGAGTCAGGACAGCTCTCCCCTGGGAGTGGAGGGCCGGCCCCGTTCCGCCCCCGCCGCGCTGAGAAACTGAGAGCAGCCCGGCTTGAGCCTGAACCCGAGCCTGGGCCCTCCGGAGATGAGAGCCGGCCTTGTGCCGCCGCCACGCCGAGGGGTCAAGGGAAAGGGCCTGGCTCGGACCTGGGCCCAGGCCTTCGGCCCAAGGCCCTTGGCCACCCCTTGGCCCTTGAGCCCAGAGACAAAGAGGGAACTCCTGCCATTGCATACCCATATGCAATTTTTATATGCAAAATTGCAAAAGCAACTGGCTCAAAAACCCGTCAATCAAGCAGGTTCAATCTATTCCAGAAATCTAGAAGAGTGACTTGCTAAAGGAAGAATTCCAACTTTTCCACCACTGGCTATCACAGATACCTCAACATCAGCAACACTGACAACTCCATCTGGATAACTTTACCGCTTCTCAAAACTGTCCAGCAGAAACAAAAGTTCATATATACACATATAAACATGGATCATTCACTGCCATTTCACTCTAATCCATCCAGAGGGATCTATTATTAAGAAATTAAGAAATATTGACCAGTTATTTGATGTATAATTCAGCTGTGATCATAACTTTGAATTTCTGTGTGATTATGTATTTTCCTTTAAATGGTTTGTTCTGTTCCCGCCTTCCAAAATGTATGGTATATCCCTAAGCTGTAACCCTGCCCATTACCCCTTCCTCAGTACTCAATTGGTTTATGTTACCTAATCCCTCCTGCCCCCCGTTCCCGTTGGTTCCCGAGATGTGGACCCCTCCCCTATCAGCTTTTTATTGGTTCAAGCCTTGTACCCGTGCTCACTTTGAAACTGTCTTAAGTGAGTGCCCAAGACGAGGGATGAGGAGCTGGGAGGTTTTCCTAGGCTTCTGCTGTTCCTCTTTCCCCTCTTTCCTCCCACTCCCCACCCCCCTTCCCACCCTCCCTGTCTTCCAGTGCCAGACTCAATAAATCCCATCTAACTTTCACCATCAAGAAGCGATGTTGGGTTTGTCTCGCTGCCTATTGCTGTCTGCTGATAAATCGTCCAGAAGCATCTCTCCGGGAGCCCCGATAAGTTATCGTACCTCCCCTCTTTCAGCGAACCCTAGGGGATGTGTTGCCCCTCAGCCCCTGGCACTGCTGACCGGCCTGAAATAGGCAGGGGCACAGCCACACTTCTACTTTAATAATCATGGGGTAATAGAAAAATGAGGCTTGAAGGAACCACGGAAGGTCATCTAGTACAGGTAAGATAAATGATAGCTACATTGTTTCCAAGAGCTGTTTGACCAGTTCTTAAAAATCTCCAGTGGTGGACGTTCCATCTCTTAGAAAGAGAGCTATGACAGTTCTTCATTGACTTTGCCATTTTTAAGTATTTTTCAATAATGAAACAGGTCCAACTTTACAGGACTGTAATTCATCTCATTCATTTATTCCAGACTATCTCCACTGGACCACATAGTTCTTGAAGTACAATGCCCCAAACAGCAGTTTTCTAGATGGCTATTCTACCAGAGGCCACATTTCTGATTACTTTATGCATCTTTCTGGCTGTCCTTTAGCTTTGTGCTTGCTCTTTTTTACAGCACAGTGGGCTCATGCTCAGCTTTCTCTGAAAAACTGCTACCAAAGCAGCTGTCTTCATTTTGTATCACTGCAGTAAATAATTCCTGCTTTATGTTTTCACATGCACTGCTGCTTTGTCATTATCATTTTGAATTCCAATCCCATCATCCAACATATGAGCTCTCTCCCAGTTCTGGGTCATCGCAAGATACAATAAACATACTCTATTCCATCACCTAGGTTGTTAATAAAAGTATCCTAGAGAGTGTACTGCATCAAATGAAAGATATATGGCAGCTAATGCTTTGCTCCTCTACTTTATTTGACTTTTTGCTCTAGAATTTTTCTGAGGATTGATATTAACTGTCAGCAATTGCCAGATTGTTCTCTTTGTTCTGTTTACAGTCAAGCAGTGTAATTGCTTTTTTCCAATTCTCTTGATATCTTGTCTTCTGCAAGATCTCAAATATAACAGTGAAGAGTTTTGGATGCAGACATATATAGGGTAGTAGCAAAGCTCCTGTCATGAAACTGCACAGAAGAGTTGTACTGCTTACTCAGCACAACGCCCTGCAGCTCTCTGCTCTAATCATGAATTATGAGATACCCTGGGCTATGCCAAAGTGACATAATGCCATGCATTTGTGGCAAAACTAATCATCAGGGAAGATCAAAATTGTTCAAATAAAAGCCGAAAAATTTTAACTGCAGCTGGCAGGTACACAGGACACAGGGCACTTGCTGTGACTGGGACATCACCTACCCTAAAACACAGACCGAGCAATGATGATGAAGAATCATATTTACTTAAAATAATGTTACTAGTCCCTGTAAAGACCTGGACAGTAAGGAATTAATGCATTGCTAGGCCTCAAACACCAATGGCCACTCAAGTGGGCAAGTTAGAACAGAATGTGGCTGGGAAGAGAGGCTGTAAAGAGGTAGGGCCAACTTCCCTTTTCTGGTCCATGGTGACTACACAACACAAAGAACAGTGCAAGCAAAGGAATGAGGCCAAAAAGTGGACATGAACAGTCTACTGAGAGTCAATCCAGTAGTGAGGGATTGAGATCACAAAGACCCTCAAAATTCCCAACCCATTTCCAGAAAGGTCCAGAGGAACAGACTGTGCATGCTCACCCATTTACTTGATGAGCAAGAAACCTAATCCCAGAACAGGAAAAACTCACCAATGAAAAGGTACCCCCAATAAAGGTTATTCTTTGTAATAATAATAAGGATGGACTCTTAAAAGAAATTTTTAAAAAATAAAAAAAAAACTAAACCAAGGAACGATGTTATCATTTGCAATAAGGGGTGCATACAGCTAACAACAAGATAACCAATTAGACCCCAACACTGAGGTGAGATAAATAAACTTATCAAAATGTAGCAATCTTCCACACAACACAGAGCTCTGTAAGAGACTTGTTAACAGCATACAAGAGTAGCTGTGCAGTTCATAAACTCACTAGGGACTTGGTACAGGTATACGAAGTAATACTACGTCTAGAAAAATCAGAACAATGAACAAGGGAATTGCCACTAGGTGTGATCTCTACAGCAATATTAGTGTTTATAATTGCAACACAATTCACAAATCAGTACATATCAATTCACAATCTAAACTGGGCTCCAATCCTGACAGTAACCTAATAACAGTAAACTAGAAAGAGCTGCTATGAGAACTATGATCAAATTTCAGAGCTTTATGAAATACTTTGCTGAAAGTTGTTATTTAATGAATATATACCAATTTAATCCAGTAATGTTAATTATCTTTTAATTCTGTTTAATGATATAATACCAAAGCATACATCTAATTAAAAAAGCAAGCAGTAAAACTTGGAAATTATTCCCTGCATCCTGGATGAAAAGATTCCTCTCAGAAAAAAATTTAGATTTTATCTGACTCATAGAATTTTGTTTAAATAATCTTTAATTTCAAATAACCTTTAAATTTTGTTTAAATATAACTATACTTATAATTACCTGTCATATCACATATACTTCCCACCTATATGAATCAGAGCCATGTTTGTTAGCAGGAAAGTACCTAGCATCAGTTTGGATATATCAGTTAAGCCCCTTCTTCTCTCTGCCCTCAAAATGAGTGGTAAGAAGTCCTTCATCCACTTAAGTCCCTGACAAAACACATAATGACTGCACTCCAGCTGGGATTTCACATCGTAGCTCTTCTTATCATACTGAAATCAGACTAGATTTCCAGACTTACTTTTAAACTTCCTTACAAAGGTGGCCAACCAGATTTTTCCTTTGTTGATACCATCGGTGGAATGATAAATGAGGTAAAAAGCAAAGACTTATGAATCAGGTACTATAATATAGTATATTCCCCTAACACTAACACCTGACTGCTATGCAAACACAGAAAGGTGACCTTGGTGAAGCAGTCCTTAACAAATGACAGTTCTTAGCTATTCTGTATATACATAGTGTATAAACATGTTGCAAAACTATTTCCAGCTGCATTAGACTTCTTTCGGGGTCTCTCTGAAATATTCAGTATTTATCTGAAACTCTACAGTTCTTGGAATGTACCCCCAGTACAATTTCTGGTTTAATAAAGAGTTCACATTTCATTTTGGAAGTAATTTTTTTTCCCAGCAATTTTCTAGATCCTACCATATTTCACTATCATGCCTTTTATCTTCTGCTTTATAGTTGGAAATGGGAATACAAAGAGAAAACTTTGAAAATATATGCCAGAGCAGGATGCTGCTGATGGAATGCTGGGATGTTTTATCAGTCTTTATTAGCAGCAATTGTTTGAATTTTATTTGATGTCTTTCTGTGCTGGGCACTGCACAAGCAGAAATTACAAGACAATTTATCCTTTGGAATTTATCTCCTCCTGTTGGTTGGATTGCAATTGTGATTGTAAAACAATGAACAAAGATAAGAGAAAGGTGATTACAAGAGTGATTACCTAATTTAATTTTGAGCCTGCAAATTCTGTTTTAGGTAGGATATGTGAAAAAGTTATCCCAGGCTGTGAGCAGAGTCTTTTAACAATTTATTAATGACTCACTGATTGCATAATAACGTTACCTTTTTTTTTTTTTTTTGCTTCTTTTAACCCCATTTCATTACTTCTTCCATCTGTCATGACAAGCAAACAACAGCCAATTGCAAAAGCAATCAGTAATGCACCATAAACTGCACAAACACTTGTGTAATGCCACACTGTTAAGTCAAGGTCTGGATGAATGGCTAGTTCAGCGATAAGAGCCTTGTCTAGTGCAACAACAAACCAGTCAGACTATTCTTGAAGCCTCTTCAAAGCAGAAAGTAGCAGAATCAAATATCTGCAAAATATTATACTGTTTGCAATGTCAGAATCTGCTATTACTGAGGTTGTAAAGTAGTTTTCAATCTAGTTCCCATTTTTGCATTGTGGTTTTAAAATCATTAACCCTCCAGGCTTGACATTTTACTTTGGCGAAAAACATATTTGTTGATAATACATATATGCAAACATATTTTCTACTGTTTTCAATTCCAAAAGAAACAATTTTAAGTCTTTGTTCTACCAAGTGCTACAGTACAAATGTCCCAGCTACGTTGTAACCTTATCAGCCTCCCTGCTGCACAACTTTGATCACTTGCACAAACTGTAAAGAATTTTTAAAAATAGGCAGTTGAGCCAATGGCAAAAGTCCTATTGCCTTTAGCAGAACCAGCACGCCACTCAAACTTTGAAGCATAGGAGTGATACACAGGTGATCTTTAGAGAGAAGTTCATCCTTCATCAGGTTTGCAGTACAAGAGCTTATACCAGCAAAAACTAGGAGTATCTGAGTGCCATATTGGGCAGGTAGAATATATGCTTGAAAGAAAAGGTAAGTGTGGTTCAGGCAGAGCACATTAAGGAAAAGCAGGTACTTGTCTCCACAATATTTTTCTTTTACAATCTAACCTTCAGTCTTTTAGTTATTGGTTCAAACTCTTTCCAATATTTCTTCTGTCTTTAAATGAGGCAGAATGAAAATGATCTAAGGCTTTGAAAGCTGCTTAAAAACTTAACTTCTCTAAAGCCTCATACATTTTACATATCTGAAATATTAGACTGCCTTACATTAGTTTAAAGATAAATAAATAAAAGTAACACAAATTTGTTGGCTAAGTAGCCAAGAGAAATTTAGCATAATTTATTAATATCTTGCATTTAAGGTTATATACCAGGAGACAGGATAATAGTCTGAAATCCAGACTCTTCAGAGTTTGCAAATCTGAATAAATTTTAAGACTTTTAAAAGATTAATTAATAAACATTAGGGAAAGTGACACTGGCTGCATGTAAAGTAAATTGTGACCACACACATAATACTCTCTGAGCTCCTGATCTCTCAAGTCATACAGAACAGAGATTTGGCCAAAAGCATCCTTTGGCTTATTATCATGTCATAAACCTGGGTGTTCTTGCCCTGGAAACCAGGGCACCCAGAAGGATAGAAAAACAAGAGAAAAAAGACATGATTATGACTAAATTGAGCGTAAAAGCCTAGACTTAGCTATGGGAGACTTTTTTCTTATTGTCTCTACACTTTCCTCCTTTGGAAAGTGCGGAAAATTTTTCTTGGAGTTACTAGGAGGTATTTACCTATAACAGCAATGGGGTCATTTTCATAAGAAAGGTAAACAGTCACTCAAGCACAGCATACTTATTTCACTTTTCACAGGCTTTTTTGCTATTTCTGCAGCTCATTTATTTTCTACAGTACTTTTGACAAATTTCAAATATTTTTTTTTAATGGAAAGGTTTTTGAAAGTTTAAAGCTGAACTGTACATTTACATTTTTTTCCTATTGCTATAACATACTGCCATAGAATTTTACTTTGTGTTGTTTATATGGGCTATGGAGCCTTCTAGGAATCAACTATACAACTCAATGGGAAAGAAAGCAGAGAATTATTAGAAGTCAGGGTACAAAAATCATGGTATTGTTTCTGGGTGTTGCCTTTCTTCAAACCCTGCGACAACTAGAAGCGCTTCAGAGAGGAGAGGTGAAAATTGAACAGGGAGGGATCAAATTTAGAACATCTGATACAACGTCCAGGCATGGGACTTGCAAAACACCAGGAATACTGCTGAATGGTTCCATTATATACATGGCTATGGACAACTGCTGTCAATGGAAAGAGAAAGAGACTATGTAACATACATGATAAAAAACCTGGGAGGTTTTTCAAGCAGGAACAATTCTGTTTTCTATTTTGACAGGCTTGTTACACCAATGAACAGTATTGATCTTTTCCTATGGAGGTGTAAGCAGCAGACATACAAATAGAAGAATTGAGTTCAAATTAATCTGTTCATACTGTAAATAAAAGAGCCACTATGAACATTACTACACCCACTACTTCAAGTACTTTCTCTTACTCCCTTACCTTTCAACACTATGGGATTTTTAAAAAACACTATTGCATAACAAGATTAATTAAAAGCAATTTGGAAATAAATAGCTCTCATGGAAAAAAATAATACTTGTAGTATCACACTCCATATTTGGAGGAGTTTTTTTAGGATTTAAACATTTTCTACACTTATATGCCTTAAACTGGATTAAACACTCGTGTACTCGTTAGTGGTACTCATATCTAGTTATTCCTCATAGACTCATACTGCCATGTTTAAAAATACTGTTACAGAAGAAATTCTGTATTTCAAAACTCTTTTCAAAGAAGGAGAAAAAAAGGAAAAATAAATTAAATATATAATTTTTTAATGTAAATCCATATTCTAAGGAGATGCTTGTGTTGCACTTTTAAGAGAAGGACCCAGGCAAATTATAAAATATAACTGTGCATTGATCTTACCTCTGAAGACTGAGCAGATGATTCAGGGATGGTAACAAGTGAACATTTGTGAACTAAACAGAACATGCAGAAGGTTGTGTTATAACAACATTAACTCTGAATGATTTGGAAGCCCAGGTTTTTGCTTTTTTTGCATAACATCTTCATATTCTCACTAGGTTCATGACTAATGAGAATCAAATTGTACAAATCCAACATTATTAGACTAAGAAAGGTCATTTAAAAAAAGGGCTTGCATTAGTCAGCATTTGTGAAACACAAAGACCAATCCTGTTACTAAGATATTTTCTTCATACTTAAGAGGGTCTATTTGCCTTAACCCTCTGAAAACTAAGGAGATGATTGATGAAGTTGCAGAACATATATTTTCTTGAATTTGTGAACAAGTAAGATTTTGAGGCACAGAAAAGAATGTAACATTTCACTAAGCAACTTTAAAAGATGGATGAGAAATCAGTAACACTGCAGTTGAAAATATACAGCTAAAATCAGGTAGTGATGTTGATGACAAACACCTCATTCAAAGTAAAGACAATTTAACCAAGTGAAATGCTGGAATAATATAAATCTTCTTTTTATCTATACTGATGATGTTTAGATGGGGGGGCTGATGCATCTTAGTGAAATAATGAAGAGGAACAAATTATTGCTGTGTTTGAAAGGTTATCCTTCTGTGGAGAATAACAAGAAAGCATTCTGCTAGTACATGGGTTAGAAAAGAAAGGCTGAGGAGACTCTACGTCCCTGAGAAATTAAAACGGACAACTGGTGACATCATATATGAAGAAAGCTGAGATACTCAATGACTTCTTTGCCTCAGTTGTCATTGGCAGTCAGGCTTCCCACTTCTCTCAAGTTCCTAAACCTCCAGGTGGGGGTTGAGGTAATGAAGTCACTCCCACTATAAGTGAAGAGCAGGTTTGGGAGCATTTGATGAAACTGAGAAGGCACAAGTCTGTGGGGCCTGACAACACACATCCCAGGGTTCTGGGAGAGCTGGCTGATGCTGCTGCCAAGCCACTCTCCCTCATATTTGAAAAGTCATGGTGGTTAAGTGGAGTCCCCAGTGGTGGAAAAATGGAAACATCACTCCTGGTTTTAAAAAGGGATGAAAGGAAGATCCAGGGAACTACAGACCAGTGAGACTCACCTCTGTGCCTGGGAATATCAATATTTTCTGTGACTCTATGAATTTTTTATTTTTGTCCTTGGATTTTACATTGCCAAAAGTTTCCCAGTAAATACTGGATTATCAGAATGGCTTCATGTGAATAAGTATTTAATAAGTCATGAAATCATAGATTCCATAAACATGAATCATAAATATGCTGCTATTTCACAGTTCACTGCAAGTGGTGAATAATCAGATATAAACTGTCAGTAACTGCATATATTCACAAACTTTCAGTTTGTCACAGTGATCAGAGATTAATCTGTTCAGAGCATTTAAGGTTTGCATGTACATTCACCCTGCCTGCTCTTTGTCAAGGCAGACTTCTCCATTAACTTGCTCTTGTGCTTTGCTTTTCACAACATTCACCTAGCCCAGCTTCTTACTTTCTTGTTCCTATTTACTCTAGAGATTTATCACCTTTCTAGCCTCTTATTCATCATTTATTTCAGCACCTGAAAAACACTAAATATCTCACTAAACAGGTTTAAGACAGACACTGCCACAGCCAGGCACTGTAACACCACACATTTATTGCTTTATGCGACATAGTTGTCTTTGACAGCAGGGCATGGGGCTCCACAGTCCTTTCCAGTCCTTGTCCACACATGGTGCAGTGCAGCTCACAGTGCAAGACAGAAGGGAGATGTCTGGCAATCAAAGCCATTTCCACCCTCTCGTTTCCCAACATCTCTGCTGAACCCCAAGCTACCCACTCCATTAACAACACCCTAGAGTGACCACCTGTAAAAATCTTTGGCTGAACTGAGGCAGGAGGACCAGCTTTTGTCTACATTGTACTGCATCACAATGACAGCAAAGCCACATACGCTAATAAGAAAAAGTAGCAATGTAGGTGCATAGGTGGGTAGTATTTTTATCATCTGGGTTTATCAAGAACAGCCACTCTTAATTCTCCATGTTTCACCAGCATCAGTGTCACATACCCTTAATTGATGTGTGAGGAAAGAAACAATAGGAAAGAACAGCAGAAGGCAGATGTGGAGTAGTGAAAACAAAACTTGGAGATGGAAAGAGACTGGAAGTATTCTGCTCAAAAGGCTCGGACATCTGTTTTAGAAGGAAAGGTAATGAAAACTAGTGTCACTGCTAAAAAAGTTTTTAACAGCTAATTTCAAATTCCAGTCTGTCTTAACATTCTTGTGTAATTACATATGAACAATTATATATGTATAGGTCTTCAGCAAGCTGTACCTGTTGTGGGACATGTATTTGTATTCACCTATAAATGTTTGGTAAAGATACAGATAGACCTTCTGTTTAGTACAGTGGGGGGGGGACTGACAATCTGTATAGAGTTTCCTGATTTCTCTGTTAGCTCTAACACACCAGAGCAAAGGAAAGCAGCTGCCAGAAACCCTAGTTATTACCTGTGTCTCTGCTTTCTGCTTTAGAAATGAAAAGGAAAATGGGAAATGGTTGTGTTGCAGATGTCTCAGGAAGGGTTCTCTTTTCATATGGGATTTGAGCCATGTATTTATGAGTAGATTATGGTTTGCTTTTCTTCCTGCCCATTTTTTTTTCCCCCTGAAGTTACCAATTTGGACACTGTTACATATGATTCAGGTTGGATGCAGTCCTCATCAAAGAGCTGAAATGACAAGAAATTTCAGCACCCATTCTCCTAGCTTCCTATGCTTTTTTGCCTGAGGTTACAAAGGTTAGCTGCATAAAAGAAAAGGCTGGAGAGGAATAGAGTGTTTCTCTGATCAAATATATATCTAATACAGACATTGCATCTGCCTTCATCATCTAAGTTCCCTTTAAAGTCAGTGATGACAAATAAGGCACAATTTTACTTTATCTTAAAGCTGATGTCAGATGAGTTGCATTCCTACTTCTCCATGATTATGAAGACTGCCTTGTACACCTTGTTTTCATTCAGAAATCCAAATTGCAAAACCTCATGTTAAATGAGATGAATTCCTTCCACCTGCTTCCCCACTGAATGCTAGCACACATATATATCCTTTGACTCAGATCAGAATTCTTAGTTACTGTGATTTTTAAAAATTTTCCTCTTTCATGTGTTTCATACATAAACCTACTAAATGTTTCCAAAGCATTGCAGAATTCATCCTTAAAAATTCAGTCTTTAGCTCTTTAGTCCGTCATCTACCAGTTTTCCAGACTCTATCCCTCCCAGCCTCCTTTCCTGAATGCTTAGAAATTGCTCATTCCTAAGACCAAAAGCTTCCCACTTCTGACTTTACTGACTTGTTGCCTGCTTCATAATCATATCTAAAGATAAATCCTATCTATTTACTACACTTGGTCCTTTTACTACCCTTTCTTTGCTGCAGATTTATGTTTTCTCCATCCCATAAAATTGATATAGGTTCACATTTTTCTATAAACCAGAGTAAAATTCATCTTCATCTGCTTCAGTTTATGAAACTCTGTGTTGAGTATCTTATGATAAATTTTCCTGTGAAGGATGGTTTGTAAAGTAATGGTATTACTTTATAGAATAGACATTCCTCTTCTATGAAGTAAAGAAATGTTTGAGAGACACTATGACTTTTTGCATTAGTTCACGAGTCAGGTGTGAGTGCTGAATACACAGGAATATTTTAGAGTAAACATTAAAGATTTTGACAGAAGTTTGTCCACAAAATGCACAAATAAAGGCCCCCAAAGAACTAGCAAATAAAACCTTCCTCTTGTTTCTCATAGATGTATTAGGTTTGGATTTCAATCATGACAAAAAACTCAATTCTACAGGGATTTGAGACAGTGTACCACAAATATGTACTACCAAATATTTAACTAATAATTAGTGTAACTAATAATTATACTGCTCCCATTCTATGCTGGTGTTACTCTAACCATATTTATCTCACTGCCTCAGGAACTGCCTTTAATAGCTCAAATATGCTAAAAAAAGCTTTGCACCACTTCATACCTTCATACTTTTATATTTTAGTGATACAATAGTTTCAGCTTAGTAACATATTTTGGAAAATACAAATATTTCAATATCACAGAATTTCAGTATTTAAAGTACCACCCCCCCACCCCCCCCATAAGATGACATTCTTGA
>VYXC01009315.1:288994-333230 GCA_013397175.1 Platysteira castanea
TTCTGACTCTGCTCCTGGTAAGTGTTCCTGTTATGAAATAAATGCCATCATTGGATGCATACTGAAAATGTCTTAATTAGCATCAGAATACACATAAGAAGTAGTTAGTTTTTGTGTATGCAAGTGTCTATACTTTCTGTGGACCCTTTCATCCCAGGAGAGGTGTATTTTTTTAAGAACTAGTAAACAGAACAAGATCAAAATACTTTATAAACACACATTTCAAATGAAAGAATAGAAATTTTTAGCTTCTTCAGAATTTAGAATGACAATTTCAAATTATCAGAACTTCTCACAGATTTTCAAGCTTTCACCATTATTTATATATGAGTAGTGTTTCTATGGTTAGAATAGTTGCTCGGGTGTCTTTTAATCTTGAATGTGATGCACATGCTGTTTGCTTTCCCAGGTTTTCAGGATTAATCCAAATAGATTTTTTCATAAGGCCCACTTTCAACACTCTGGTGAGGTTTGAATAGACCTGACTGTGCTCTGCATTCTTTGACAGTATATGTGGACAGATTTACTGCCATTTCTTCTCCAGGTATCCCAGTCTTTCTAGTGCTCTATGCCCAACTCTGCCAAGGATGCGAACTCTCCCTTTGCCTAAATCAGAGTTGAAAGCTCACTTATTTCCCTTGTGCTCTCAGTCATGTTGATAAGCAGTAGACACCACAGAATTCAGTGAACAAGTGCCTTGGGGAAAGAGTCTTGAAATGTCATTGCATGATAAAGTGATACAGTTTAAATACAACTTAGATATCAAGGGTAATTCATGGACATTGAGTGATTCTGCACCATGGACTTTATAATTGCTAAGGAATCAGAAATTAGGCAGAACACAATGGATGTGCACCTGAATGAAATACTAGACAACTAGAGAAGACTTCAAACCAAATGAGAAGTCTCTTACTCTTTAATACTTCTAATCAACACTCAATAGCTAAACGACTTCTATAAAATCCTGTCTGTGCTAAAAAGTTTATCTTCAGTACTAGATTGTAGTAAAAATCCCAACCCAGAAGCATACTGATAACATCTTTCAAAGGAGGAAAAAACCAGAACTTTTCCACAAAGCAGGATTATTTATATGTTATGGCTGGGGTGGAGCTTTTTCCAGTGTGTTAGATAATTTTATTTTATTAAAGGCTAATCACTACCAATACAAAAAGCCCAGTGAGGACTGGAGGAGCAATGGCAGGCAGAGGAACCCAAGTAACCTAATCAGTGAGAAGTGGCTCACTAAATCAGCTGCTCCCTAAGACCATAAAGGGGACCTGTTACACCATGGTTCCAGGGTGAAACACCCCAAGGTGATGCAGTGAAAGAAACACTCTTGCATGGCCACATTCCATGCTGGAGGGGGTAGTTGTCCATAACGGTTTGAGACTCCTTGTGGGAGGAAGGGAAAGAACATTTTTGGAGACTCTGTAAAAGTTTAAGGGATATTTTAATGAAATTTTGGGAATGTGTGTAATTTATTATGGGGTGTTTAGTGGAAGGAGTAAAGGTGAAGAAAAGGAGGTACCTAGGCAGCTCAGAAAGGAAGAGGAGTGGGAATATAGAGGTAGATCAGATAGGGGTTAATCAAGTAGAAACAGGCAATAGTACATTATACCTGTCTGACTATGCCACGTGCTTGATCATCACATATGTATTCTACACACATATTTAACCCTGTTCTAGATACCTTCTGTGTGGATGCACCTCTGTTCCGACTGGGCACAGGTGAATGCTAGTGAGCATCAAGCTGGGCTGCATGGCAAACAGGGTGAGAGCTCTCAACACGAGCAACCAGACCTGGGCTGCAGGCCAGGTCTATGTGCCAGTAACTGGGGAGACCTGGGATTCAATGGCCAGCTTCTAGGCAGACTGAGCGTCTAAGGCCAACTTCTAGAATGTTCTGAAGTTCCTAGGCACGTATATACATGTATATATATGGATACGTATATATACATGCACATGAATAGTGATATATGTGTTTGTGTGTATATATATATATAGGAACATAGATATATATGCCTCTCAGAAATAGGTGCTCAGCCTTTCTGAGCCTGGGGATACAGAGCCATAAGAGCCACACTGAAGTGGGCTACCAAAGTAGCTATCAAAACCAATTAATCAATGGTTGTAAACCTAAAATGCTAGCATTCACAAACATTAACATACATGTGTTCAGTATCTGAGTTGGAAAAGAGAAAGATAAGAAAGATATAGCCAAAAAAAAAAAAAAGGCTTTGAAAAAGGAATCTTTTAGTGACTGGAGAGGTCAGATGTGTGGTGAGAAAGCCAAAATCCAAAAGCAATAAAAGGAGCAAACTAGACAGTATTTACATGGGACTGAAATAAAATGAGGGAGGACAAAAAGGCAAAAAGATTCAGACAGAAGTAGAACTGTGCAAGGACTGATGAAGAGGAAAAAAAAGAATGAGAAGAATGTAACCGATGAAGAGGTTTGTGAAAAACATGGGGAAACAGAAACAGAAGACTAGATGCAACACATTTGATATGTGGGAGAGATAACACTTTACCTATCTAGAAAGGCCAATGAAAAGGTGGAAATAATCAGGAATGATGAGGACAGTGTGGAATTATCTACTATGATGAGACAGGAGTAAGTAAAAAATATCTGAAAGGGAAAACCATCAATCATGAGAGAGAAATGGGATTCCCTCATGGAACATGACTTTCATAGCTAATTATTTACAGAGAGTTTATAACTACATGGGGTTTTCCACAATTCTTCACTCTGTGTTTCAAATTATCAGAGTCATAAAGACAGACTATCTTAGCACCTGAACTTCTTTGCACCCAAGTTTTTGATAAACTACGCCTTTCCAAAATATACATACTATTCCTAGGTTTGGAAGCCACAGCTTCTAACCTCTTTCCATTTGACATTTCCTAAATACTTTAAAACATATATGAAAATTCTCATAAATATTTAAACACAGATACTCCAGCACATCAGATCTGAAATACCATAAATAAATGTTAACACTTATTTAAATAAAGAATAACTAATTTTGATGAATTGCAAAGCAAGTGGTCAACTGCTGAGATTCCAGAAAATTACTGTGTATCTATCCCGAGGGAAAAGGGCATAAAAGTGAAACACAATAAGAGCCTATTACTCATCCTTCCTACACAGTCCAGTAAGAAATGCATTTCTAGCATGAAGTTTCATAAGAACTTTTTGATGGCTCTTTACTGCTTTGTGGGAGGGAGCAGTTGGTTTCACTGGACCTAACTTCTGATCTCTATTTCAGTCTTTCAGATTATTTCCAATTTGGCTATGAAGAGAGGGATATTCAGTCTGTTAGAGGCAACAGACACAATGAACTACTCTCTGGAGCTCTGTTCTGAGTTCTTTTGCTATTTTATGCACTACTTGGGTTTAGATTTCTACAACACATCATGGTGAGGTTGCTATAAGAACGTTTGTTGATTCCACTATTTCATTTTGGCAGGTTTTCTGTAGTGCTCTTCTCCTAGCTTTCTTTTTGATAATGGTGTGCAGCATTCCCCATAGGTAAAGAGATGCCAAGGAAATGGCCCATGCTCCTAACTGAAGTGGTAGATAGATTCTCCTATCTTCTACACAGTCCTGTGAGCCAGACAGCTGTACACTGTCAGCCAAACTTCCTAAACTGGCACATGCACCCCAACAGCTCTCTTTGGAGAGGGCAGTAAGGGAAGACAAGCCTTTCTGTATCCAGGATTTCCTTTGGAAGGAAGTTTATAGGTATTCTCAGGCTAATAAATTGTAGTGTTCAGGCTGAAGTATGTGTCCACAGATTGTAGCTGCTGCTTGCAGCTCCTACTGAAATATCAGCTGTGTTGTTCCTTTTTTTTTCCTTTGGACAGCAGCTATTGCTCGCAGTGAAAATTAGGACAAGCTGCTTGATATTCTGGAAAGGTCCTAAAAGATACAATTCCTCATAAGAAGTAAAAATACAAACCCCACTATTTCCATTAAAAAACAGTATGCAACATTACAATTAATTAGACTTTCAATCACCAACAACCAACACCTACAAATATATATTATACATATAAACAAAAAAATGCATTGAAGAACATTATTTTCAAAAGGAAGCCTTTCAGTAGTTAGGAAGTGTGAGAATTAGTTTACTAATTTGCCACCCTAGCTTGACTGGCTTTAATTACATGGCCTGATTCTATTTTGCACAGGGTTCTGGCTTCACTCAGAACTCATGATGATGGGTGCTCAGTTAACATGCATCTCTACAATGTTCTGTTGTCTCAATGAGCAGTCAAAAAATACCTGTGATTATTATTAGCCTCACAGATTATTCAACTTCAGAGATTATGAGCATTTCAAAAACTGATTTTTTCTTTATGCCGTGTATGATATATGAAAAATTGAGGAATATTCAGAAAAGATGTCAGACAACTAACATTCAATGTCCATTCTGAACAGCCCAGGATTCAAACCTTCAGAGAATTTTGTTTTATATATCTTCTCTAATACTCAAAGCAGCCTCTGTCCTAGCTGAGGAAGATCAGAATTTCTCCGTAGAAAACCCCAATGCATAAATTTAGATATCAGTGAAGAGGAAACACTGCATTTGAGACCCTTTGCAGGGAGGATGGTAAAAAGACATCATCTAGGAACTGCAAGAGTTTCTATTTTCTCCCCTAGTGATTCAGCAGACCCTTCGTGGTTAAACAATTTTCCTTCTTCAGGCATTGAAATCACTAACATTATTGTCTCATGCTTTTGAAACTTAATTAAGCATCTCCTTTTCTTTGGTAAGGTTACATCAACTACCCTGTGTGTGTGTGTGTATCTATATCTCCATATAGATCTCATTTACATGAATAGACACAAAGAGGTTCCTAGTATATGTAAATGTACAGGATTAAGGCTAGCGGAATCAAAACCTTTTGATGATTTCTTATGAAGAGACATCTGCATGTTATCTGTCATGTCCAGTGTGAACATATTCACTTGTGAGAACAAGAGTAGATTGGCTATGCAATCAGAGTAGGGATAGTCACCCTTCTTGATTAGATCTCAAAAAAGAGTTTGAAAGAATAAGAATAAATTCACACAAAATACAGTAGTGTTGCTTTATGACTTTACTGCATTTTCAAACAGCATCATGATAAATGGGGAGATAATATACAATCTCTGGAAATCCATGTGACACTCTCTGGCAAAAATTTGCAAGTGAAGTGGATTGGTGCCTGCTGCTTAATGGTAACATTTTTCCTAGAGACAAGAAATGCTTTCAGCTGGCTAAAACATAACTGGTACTCACACTCTGTAGCTTTCAAATTATTTTCTGAGTCAAGCAAGTTGCTTCTTGTATTTTAAAGCTCTGCTAGATACTTATATATAAATAATTCTACTCTGGAATTCTTAATAAAATAATTTTCTACTGAGACAGGACATTTTATCTGTCCTACTAAACAAGTGAAGTTATAGAAGATTGTTTCCAGAATTCCTTTGTGAGACAAATCACAGAACTGCAATATTGACCTGAATGGTATGATTAATTTTTTAAGGGCAGGCATACTTCCCTAAGATGTAATTTTCCCCTGAATTCAGGAAGAAGGGAGAGTCCAGTTTATTCAGTGTCATAATAGGAGGTCTGAGAAGAAAGAGAGGATATACAAGAATTTCCTTTTATTCATCCAGTGAGCAGCTATGCAGATTTAAGTTTAATTAGTAGTGAGGAATTCAGTGAGAATCTAGAGGGAGAAAATTAATTGGAAAAACAGCTATTATAGTTAATATTTTAATTAATTGGCAAGTTGAGTAAAATAAATAGCGAGAATAGACTTCAAAAACCTCAAGTCTCTCTTGAAAAGTAAATCTAAGTTGGAGTAAGCAAGCTGAGGTAGAGATGCTGGAGACAGTAGCTGTAGATAGGTAGTTCTAGGAAGCAGGGCTAATACAGGACCAAAACCTAGGAGTGACAGCATCATCAGAGGCATTGATGAAGACATCTCCCAGCAGCTGGTTCCTACTGAATTCCAGGCTCTGCAGTTGCCAAGAGCTGCTATCTTGCATAAAAAATGCAATATCATAATGGGATTGACAGCATCTGTCTCCTTAAGAGACAGAATCTTCCAGTTCCTGCTGAGACTTAGTCTTGAGGGGAAAAAATTGCAATCCAACTGGCTTTGTACTCTTGACACTGTCCTGACCAAAACAACAAGGGCAGAAGAGCTGATTATTTTTGTAAACAGCTACAGAAAATCTCAAACAACTAAGAACTTGCTAATCTAAGTGCATTGGTTTGCTGAAAGCAGAATCTTTTGCTGTTTCTGATACCGTCAATGCCACGAGACGCTTTTCATCTTTGTGTGTACTTCAAATTCTGTCTTGCCTTTATTCAGTCTGAAAAAACATAGTATATTTAGTAGCTTATTCAGAAATACATCCCAGTAAGTACAAAAACAAAGTAAAACACATTTCACCTAATCTGAACATGTAGTTTGAAAATACTCCCATTAGCAAGACTGTACTTTGTGTTACCAAATGTACACAGACAAATTGTACATATGTGAAGAAAAAAGAGGAAGGAAAGCTAAAGATATTTCTGGCTGAGCTGGAAGCTCTTTAATGATCTGAAAGCAGAAAAGGAATCATAGAAACACATGGGAGTACTTTATGTTCATATGAAAATAAATCAAAAAACTAGTGTGACAAAACCCAAAAAAGTTCTTATTGACAAAAGGAAGAGAAGGCAACAGAAAGGGCCCATAACTATATGTGAACAAAGAAAGCAAGAAAATGTGAAAGAGAACAGAGACAAAATTATAAAAAAGAAGGGTAATCTATTCAATTGCCTTTTTCCTTAAATCTTTACATGAATGACAAATAATGAAGACCCATTTAACAGAATTAATTTAACAAGCATAATTAAATGCACTGATAAAGAAAATATGATAAAAGAAGATGCAGCTAGGTCAAATGTGAGAAATGGGGCAGAGATTGAAAACATTCACTTTGAAGTTTTAAAGAAATTAGCTATTGGAATTCAGAATATTACTAAGTATTTAGCTAAGTATTTATCAAGGACCTATCGGAGAACGAAAAAAAAACCCCAAAACAACCAACGAAAACTTCTCACTCCCAGAGAAACACCTAGTTAAATTAATAGCTTTAAAGGTAAGTATTAACCATGGTATCTGTAAGCTCCTAGAAGATAAGATCGTAAAAGAACATATATACATCTGTCAGAAAGAACTCATGTCAAGCCAGTCTACTTTCCTTCTACAAGTCAGCTGGATAAAAGGGAAGTTGCAGATATCCTGACTTATAATTAAAGCTTCTGACACCATTCCATATAATATTCTCATAAAAAAACTAAGGCAGGAGATGTAATCACCACCAGATGGGTGGTCAATCAATTGAGAAAATCCTCTCAGCAAATAATTACCAATGATTTGCTGTCAGAGTGGGAAAGAATTTCAAGTAGGACTTGGATCAGGGATTGGAAGGTCTGAGACCTACCAAGCATTTTCACCAGTTCCACTTATAATGGCAAAACCAAGACCAAATTTGATTAATAGACTAAGGGTAGAGAGGTTCTAAGTACATTGGAAACTGGAATAAAAAATATTTTTAGACTAGGATTTTAAAATCACAGTTTAAATTTTTTTCCTATAAGCACACAGTAACACTTAGTAGGGGGAAATTCCTGTTGATTTGGAACCAGATTTAAAGCAACTATCTCAAGGTAAAAAAAATGGAACTCCTGTGAGTTTCACTGCAGATGCAACATTTCTACTCGAACAAATACAGTTTCATTTACCAGAAAACAATGCAGATTAAGTAAAATGGAACATACTGCTAAATACATGATGGAAAAAGAAATTTAAGGAAAAATTCTCTAAAATATCATAAGAAGATAAAAAAATCTGAAGGCTATTGCTCAAATTTATGTAGCAGTGGATTTAGTGCAGCTACAACCAAAAGTTCATTATTGCACCCAGGAAAATCACCAGAGACATTTATTTAATATAAGTAAAGTGGGATTTAATTCACAGAATCACAGAATNTATACAAGAATTTCCTTTTATTCATCCAGTGAGCAGCTATGCAGATTTAAGTTTAATTAGTAGTGAGGAATTCAGTGAGAATCTAGAGGGAGAAAATTAATTGGAAAAACAGCTATTATAGTTAATATTTTAATTAATTGGCAAGTTGAGTAAAATAAATAGCGAGAATAGACTTCAAAAACCTCAAGTCTCTCTTGAAAAGTAAATCTAAGTTGGAGTAAGCAAGCTGAGGTAGAGATGCTGGAGACAGTAGCTGTAGATAGGTAGTTCTAGGAAGCAGGGCTAATACAGGACCAAAACCTAGGAGTGACAGCATCATCAGAGGCATTGATGAAGACATCTCCCAGCAGCTGGTTCCTACTGAATTCCAGGCTCTGCAGTTGCCAAGAGCTGCTATCTTGCATAAAAAATGCAATATCATAATGGGATTGACAGCATCTGTCTCCTTAAGAGACAGAATCTTCCAGTTCCTGCTGAGACTTAGTCTTGAGGGGAAAAAATTGCAATCCAACTGGCTTTGTACTCTTGACACTGTCCTGACCAAAACAACAAGGGCAGAAGAGCTGATTATTTTTGTAAACAGCTACAGAAAATCTCAAACAACTAAGAACTTGCTAATCTGAGTGCATTGGTTTGCTGAAAGCAGAATCTTTTGCTGTTTCTGATACCGTCAATGCCACGAGACGCTTTTCATCTTTGTGTGTACTTCAAATTCTGTCTTGCCTTTATTCAGTCTGAAAAAACATAGTATATTTAGTAGCTTATTCAGAAATACATCCCAGTAAGTACAAAAACAAAGTAAAACACATTTCACCTAATCTGAACATGTAGTTTGAAAATACTCCCATTAGCAAGACTGTACTTTGTGTTACCAAATGTACACAGACAAATTGTACATATGTGAAGAAAAAAGAGGAAGGAAAGCTAAAGATATTTCTGGCTGAGCTGGAAGCTCTTTAATGATCTGAAAGCAGAAAAGGAATCATAGAAACACATGGGAGTACTTTATGTTCATATGAAAATAAATCAAAAAACTAGTGTGACAAAACCCAAAAAAGTTCTTATTGACAAAAGGAAGAGAAGGCAACAGAAAGGGCCCATAACTATATGTGAACAAAGAAAGCAAGAAAATGTGAAAGAGAACAGAGACAAAATTATAAAAAAGAAGGGTAATCTATTCAATTGCCTTTTTCCTTAAATCTTTACATGAATGACAAATAATGAAGACCCATTTAACAGAATTAATTTAACAAGCATAATTAAATGCACTGATAAAGAAAATATGATAAAAGAAGATGCAGCTAGGTCAAATGTGAGAAATGGGGCAGAGATTGAAAACATTCACTTTGAAGTTTTAAAGAAATTAGCTATTGGAATTCAGAATATTACTAAGTATTTAGCTAAGTATTTATCAAGGACCTATCGGAGAACGAAAAAAAAACCCCAAAACAACCAACGAAAACTTCTCACTCCCAGAGAAACACCTAGTTAAATTAATAGCTTTAAAGGTAAGTATTAACCATGGTATCTGTAAGCTCCTAGAAGATAAGATCGTAAAAGAACATATATACATCTGTCAGAAAGAACTCATGTCAAGCCAGTCTACTTTCCTTCTACAAGTCAGCTGGATAAAAGGGAAGTTGCAGATATCCTGACTTATAATTAAAGCTTCTGACACCATTCCATATAATATTCTCATAAAAAAACTAAGGCAGGAGATGTAATCACCACCAGATGGGTGGTCAATCAATTGAGAAAATCCTCTCAGCAAATAATTACCAATGATTTGCTGTCAGAGTGGGAAAGAATTTCAAATAGGACTTGGATCAGGGATTGGAAGGTCTGAGACCTACCAAGCATTTTCACCAGTTCCACTTATAATGGCAAAACCAAGACCAAATTTGATTAATAGACTAAGGGTAGAGAGGTTCTAAGTACATTGGAAACTGGAATAAAAAATATTTTTAGACTAGGATTTTAAAATCACAGTTTAAATTTTTTTCCTATAAGCACACAGTAACACTTAGTNAAAGTGTTGTACCTGGAAAACAGCAATCAAACACAGTCATAACACAGGAATTAAAAAGATGAGCAGCAGCTCAGCAGATAAAGATGCAATAACTGTGCACAATTCAGCACCAGTGAGCTCCAAGTGAGCTCCAAGTAATGCAGTATCCTCTTTACAAAACAACACTCTACGGAAAATGGAGATAACACGAAGAAAAATGCAGGGAACAGTTAAACAGATTAGAAAAAATAGAATTATAACTTGCAAGCAAAGGTTCAAGTAATCTCTACTTCAAGTAATAATTAATTTCAAGGTGAGAAGACTGGGTATGGCACAGTAATATTCTTCCAATGTGCACAAATGTGTTATAAACAAAAGGGTGATCAGTGGTCACTGTAGGGTAGAGAAAGAACCAGTGTAATTTGCAAAAAAAGTACTATCAACACAAGAAAGAGAGAAAAAAGAGAGAGAGAAAGAGAGAAGGAGAGAGAGAGAAGGAGAAAAAGAAAGTGAGAAAGAGAAAGAAAGAAAGAAAGAAAGAAAGAAAGAAAGAGATATTACTGAACCATTTATTTGAAAGTTTTTAAGTACAGATATATTGCTGGTCCATTTTGTTAAGGTGTAGTTGGTACTGACAGAGCTCAGAGAAGGAATTAAATTACTTGACTTTTCGTCTTTGATGTCATCTATTTGAATCTGTCATTTGATATTGACCGCTATAGATGAATCAAGTATAAGCAAGTAATATATGCCACTTCTAATATCAGAGATTTCTAAACTAATAATTGCTGATGAAGCAACCTCAGGCTTTTAATTTATTTGAATCATTGGGATGAATTCATTGAAACAGGAGATGCAAACTTAGTAGCTGTAGACTTTCAAATGAATAAGTAAAAATATATATTTAAACAAATGGACAATTAATGACTGTGAGGAATATAATGGTAAATTTGTCTTTGAAACACTCTGTTGACAAGGCTGATATTAAAGGGACCATTATAATATCGATGGACTGTGAAACCCATTATATTAAAATATGAAGGAGATGCAGATTTAATCTTTTACATTACCTGAATTTCTCAGATAATTGGGAAAAAAATTTTATCACAAATTTTTTGCAAATATGCAAACCAGATTGCCTCATATGTTTCCACACCAATTCTGATTAATGTGAGTTCTGCCTTGGTGTTTAGTGTGGACAAGCTGAGACATTCAGCATGACAATGATTACTCTTAAGTATTATGTGGATATCCAGTCCAAGAATCACAGTTTAAATTTTTTTCCTATAAGTACAGTAACACTTAGTAGGGGGAAATTCCTGTTGATTTGGAACCAGATTTAAAGCAACTATCTCAAGCTAAAAAAAATGGAACTCCTGTGAGTTTCACTGCAGATGCAACATTTCTACTCGAACAAATACAGTTTCATTTACCAGAAAACAATGCAGATTAAGTAAAATGGAGCATACTGCTAAATACACGATGGAAAAAGAAATTTAAGGAAAAATTCTCTAAAATATCATAAGAAGATAAAAAATCTGAAGGATAGTGCTCAAATTTATGTAGCAGTGGATTTAGTGCAGCTACAACCAAAAGTTCATTATTGCACCCAGGAAAATCACCAGAGACATTTATTTAACATAAGTAAAGTGGGATTTAATTCACAGAATCACAGAATGTCTAGGTTGGAAGAGACCTTCAAGACCATCGAGTCCAACCCATGCCCTAACACCTCAAATAAACCACGGCACCGAGAGCCATATCCAGTCTTTTTTTAAACACATCCAAGGATGGTGACTCCACATCCTCCCTGGGCAGACCATTCCAGTACTTTATCACTCCTTCCCTGAAAAACTTTTTCCTAATATCCAACCTGTATTTCCCTTGATGCAGCTTGAGACTGTGTCCTCTCATTCTGTCAGTTGCTGCCTGGAGAAAGAGACCAATCCCCAAATAATTTTTAAATTATGTCCTTCTAAACATGTATTTTTACTCTTAGGGGAATGATACAAAAAGAGTTTTACTCTGGTTCAAACTTTGCATTGGTATCTGCATTTGTGGAGATAAACAAACCACTCACCTCTAAGTTCTCAAGAACATGAGGACACCTGTACTTTTCAGAGGCAGAGCAGTTAAGTTATTACTGTGCTGCACTGAAAAGGGAGGTTTTTGATTTCTAAAATGACATTTTGAAATAGTCACAGGTAATCAGAATGTCATTATATGTACCTTTATTGTCTTATTGTTTTCTACTGAAAAGCATTACTTCAGTCTTTTTCACTCTCTGTTACTTGCATCCTCAGTGAGCTCACTCAAAATTTGGGAGCAGATTTTGTTAGACAGTTTTCGGAGTTGACTCTTTGGTAACCCAACAGAGAACCAAAAACCGCAACCATTTGGGTACAGCTTGTACATCACCAGGAACTTCCATAGAAAAAATATTTGTCACGTGAATGTGTTATAAAATGTCAAAATGTCACTTAAAATAAGCAGCATTTTTTACTTGGAAACTTGATTCTTTATCTTGAAATGCCAAAGTCTTTCAGGTGGAAAATACAATAGTACTAGTTTCTGTCTGATCTAATATTTTCATTGTTTATAAACTTCAGCTTATTTTCATAAAGAGGTCAGACAGGTGTAGTCTCTTGCTTTACAAGACATTACATATTGTCCTGTGGTTTTCCTGTATTAATATTGCAAAAATCTTAACTCCACCTCTATTTTCTAATTAAGGAAGTCATATTTTTTATTATACCATTTTCAGATAAAATATAAACAAGAATTTGGCTACATTTGAAGTGGATGTTCATAGAGATTTACTCCATTGCTTGTCTTCCCTGATCAGATCTAATAGCTAAATGAAAATAAAAAATAAAATTTGACATAAAATTAAAGAATAACATGAACACCACTGTTGTAAATGATAAAACTACTCTACTTTTTCCTGACACTGTGTTAGTGCTCTTGTATCATGGCAGAGAGGAGAAAAAGATATTTATAACCTCCCATATTGTGCAAAAGGAACCATTTATGCAATATGAAGCAGTTATTGAATTACACAGAATAGATCTGTTTATCCAATTCAAGCTTTGAACAATTTTTTCCAATTTAGAGAAAGGTAAAAGGACATGTAAACCCAAGTGCAACAGAAAACACAAAATACATTGCAAATACACTTTATGAAGTGGAAAAAAACCTCAACAGACCTACTTAAATTAAGATGTTCAGTTTCATTTAGCTAGAGTACAGAGGGAAAAAAAGCATCATATTTCTATGTTTTATCTAAAAAAAATCCACCACAGTTAAAATATCTTTATCACTACTAATTTTGCCAAGTACATGAAATTATTCCATTGCTTACCACAACATAAATACAGGTGACAGTCCTAGTAAAAGGTAATTAGCATATCCAATGATCCATGAAGCACTTAGCTTTCAGGGTACAGTTTAATTACCAAAGTCTCACACTAGGCTGGATATTATGTTGTGATTTGTGAGACAAATAAAGGATTATGATTCTGAATGTACTTTTGATACAAACATATTTTCTAGACTGCTGAGGTAGACTGAGAAACAGAAAACGTCTTCATGATGGTATAGAGCAAAGCAGTTCAATCATATGTCCAGGCTGCAGAGTCAGAGGGCTTTCACTGTCAGTACTACTGCTAGTGCAGCAAGAGTTATTACTGAACAGAGACGTTCATCTATACCAACCGACACAGCTAATTCAAACCACACTGCAGATCCTGCCTTGTAGATTTTGAGTCTTACTCATCTTCAAAGTCACATCCAGAAAGAAGACATTAAAATGAAATAACCTTGACTGATCTCATGGAGTTAAAAACAACTATATTTACGGTGGCACATATTAATGTAAATTCTAAATTGCATACAGAGAAATCATTTCAGAAGACATTCTATTTACTTAGATCAATCTATTTTTTTAAGATCTTAAAAACTTGAATGGCTGCTACTTATCCTTCTTTTAAAGCTAGTATAAGATTTTTTTTGTTACTTTGAACAAACTTTCAACCGTATTTGCAGATGAACAGAGAATGGACATGAACAACTTACTGAAATGAATTGATGTGCTCATGTGATAAAGCTTTTGTGAAGGTAAATATAATTTAGGTGGATAGAGCAAACACATAGAAGCATATGAAATACTCTGTGATTTCAATAACTCAAATGCTTTTTGTTCTCTGAATTTGCTCCTGTAGTTTTGAATGTCAGAATCTACTGGTGTAGTGGAACTGGAAGCAACTAGCATTTATATTGGGGAGCAGATTTTTTAAGTCTGAAATGGGCAGTGCAGCTCTTGCTTTTGAAATAAATTCTTTCAGCTTCTCTAGAATCACTTTCATTAGCCCTTGTGTACAAAGACAAAAATAATTAGAAAACATTTGAATAAAAAATTGTTATTTTCTTTCAGGTCAAGAACAAATCAATACAAAGTTTTAGAATCTCAAAAGGAAAGTATGTGCACTAAAGAGGTCAGAAATACTTCTAATGAAATTGTGCTCATTTACAACATAGGAAAACACAGAGTGCAAATAGTGCAGAATTGATGAAAATTTGACCTTTCATGAGACCACCATGTCTTCTACTACAGCCAAGCCTCCCTTGTTCGATCTAATCACAGTAGCTGGATTTCTACAGGCTATATTTCACCAGGAATATATGATATACTCTAACCTATCAGAAAGCAGAATTCTTCCATCATTAGTTTCAAAAGGGATCCTACCCCTCTATTCTGCTCTCGTGACAACCCAGTTGGAGGACTGTTGTTAGCTCTGGGGCCCCCTAAAGAAGACAAACAAGGACCTGTTGGGGTGAGTCCAAAGCAGGCCATGAAGACATTTGAGGAGAGTTGGGGTTGTTCAGACTGGAGAAAAGGCTTCTGGGTGATCTAAATGCAGCCTTCCACTACCTGAAGGGGGCATGCAAGCGAGCTGGAGAGGGAACACTGGCAAGAGAATGGAGATATAGGACAAGGGGGAGTGGCTTAAACTGAAATAGGGCAGGTTTCGATTAGGTATTAGGAAAAAATTCTTCACTATGATGGTGATGAGGCAATGGAACAGTTGCCCGGGGGAGTTATGGATGCTCTTTCCTTGAAAGCATTGAAGACCAGGCTGGATGGGGCTTTGAGCAACCTGGTCTAGTGGAAAGTGTCCCTGCAGGGGGGCTGGAACTGTATGATCTTTAGGGTCCCTTCCAACCCAAACCATTCTAAGATTCCATGAATATAACAAAAACATTACTAAATAAAAGACCACAAAAATGTTCTTAAACCATAAAAAATAAGGTCATACTTTAATAAATGGAAGAAATATAACACCCACTGGAAAAAAAAAATTGAAGCAAGCTTGTTGAGGATAACCAAATATTTCAATCTTCCTAAATTCAGAGATTAAAACTAACACCATTAAACACCTTTTAGCATTTCTTATTAGAGACCCTAGAAGAATAGTTCAAAGACTTCCATGGCAAAGAAAAATTAATAAAAATGTGTATTTGTGTAGCATAGCCTTTTTTTTTCTCAACAGAGTATTATATCAGTTTTAACCACCTTTAGAGCCATAGGAAATTTCAGTAATTTTGATTTTCTGGTGATGAAGTTACCATAAAAACAGAGAGAAAAACAAAGATTTGTAATTTGGAGCTGATAGAACAATACTCTACATACTAACAACCAATAAAATATTAAAGAGAAATGCTGATTAAAGAAAAAATTAGGTATTTTATATTTGCACTGATATATTGACATATCTTTTGCAGCTGTCATTGGGGAAAAGAAAGTTAAAAAACTGGAAATGAAAACTAAAGTTAGACTAATGAAAGAAATAAAAAATATTTAGCCAAAAAAACCCCTTTTTTGAAAATGCATATAAAGACTTCAGATCTCTCAAAATATTTGTTACCTGTGTAATGCTTTGGGATAAATGTCTTGTTCTAAATATCATGTTTTTGTATCACAATGGCAAAGCAAAAAGGGCATTTCTCAAAAGTGGTTCTGCAAGAACAGAAAAGTTTTAGAAGTGTACAGTGTTAGAAGCACACCAACCACGTTTCAAGAAGAAAACCAAGCAGCTCTATAATGTGTCTAGCAAACAAGCATGCTCCAGGAGCAGCAGAGCACCAAAGCACCAAACGCAGTTCCTCTGCTGTTCTTCTGCACTCCTCCCATGCACCATTTATTATACCCAAACTGCTGATTTAAAGTCCCAGTATGCCTGTAAGTACAAACCCACCTAATTCTGCTTCCAATACCAAGTGATGACTCTCTTCACCGGCAATGGTAAAGCAAGAAGTGTTTTCCCCTCTCTAAGCACAAAAGTGAGTTTTAGGAGTCCCTGTGGCTGCTCTGGAGGCAGAACCAAGCAATCCAGACAGTATCATATATTGACTGATTTCTGATCAAATGATTCAGGCCTTCCAAGAACTCACTTGAAAGAAAACTGGAGCAGACAGTGAGGGTGGGATTCATCTGACCAAGAACTGATATCTGCAGTATTCTATGACATCTGCTGCTGTCACTGATTTTACAGGCAACAAAGATTCATCTGACATTATAGAGGTCTTTAAAAAAAGTCGGATGAGCAGATTTGAAGTATGGTGTGGGAAAACAGTGGAAGAATGGTGAGGATTATCACAAATATGCTCAAGTTACTTGCAGATGGGGTGTAGAAAAACATACATGTCTTACTAATAATACTTTAATCTTGTGTGCTTAACAAGCAGAAGATCTGTGTTTAGGTAACATAGGCCTGTGATACTCAGAAGCACCCTGTCGAACTTGCCTGAGATTCCTGCTCTGCTGTGGGAAAGATCAAAGCCCAGTGGTTAAATGAATTCACACAGTGCTTGTGTGAATCCCTGGAAGCCATGAGGAAACAGTAGGTCCAGCCACCCTCTGGCATGGAGCAAGCTCTGTGGTGCCCATGTCCCAGCCTGTGTGCCACTGCCCAGGTGCTGCTTGGGGGATGCCCCAGCTGGTGAGGTTAACGAAAATAAATTCAAATAAATTTGCATTTCATCCATGGCTTTGTGTTTGTTCCTGTGTCCTGTCTATCCTGACACACGCACATTGTTATTTCTCTTTGTTGCTTGTAGTGGGGGGCCAGGTGCAGGATGTTAGACTATAGCTAAAGGGAGTGAAAAGAGCAATTGCCACCCAAAAACTGAACTCATGAGCCATATCCAGAGGCAAGGAGCAGTAAGAGAATGGAGCAGGAAGAAAGGATGAGAATGAGCTTTGGGGGACAGAACTGGAAACAGAGAGAGGAATAAGGAAAGAAAAAGAAGAGATGAATAAGAAAGTTCCCTTGGTTGGAAAAAAAAATAATCCAAAAGGTTAATAAATTATACTTATTCAGGTTCCTAATTGCTTGAATTATTCATTTTGTGACAGTGCTATTGATGTTGTCAGCACTTAAGAATAAAGCTGAGGCTCCATATATGAGAAACTCACAATTTTTATTTTTATTTCCTTTTTTTTCTTTCATTTTTAAAATTACCAGCTAACTTAGGAAGAAACACTTTTCCATTTGCTAATTCTTCCCATCCAAAAGTACTTGGGTAACACAGGAAAATACACTGGGTTTTTTCAGCCACAGTAAAGGAATTAGTGTTCATATGATGAAGCTACTCTTCTGACACTAACATAAAAATCTTAAGAGCACCAGGAAAAAAAGAGTACACAAATAAACAATGGCTTTAAGGTTGACCTTCCTAACCACAGTAGTTTATTTCCTCAGTAACCGAAATAAATTAAATTCCTGACTGACTAAACAAGGTAAAAATAGGGGTTTGGTAGTTAAGCAAGGATTCAAAGGGTAGTTTTGAGGGTAAAAATTTACATTGCTTGTTGTAATTGCCGAAAGAGGTTGTTCCAGGCATATAGAGAAACCAGTGTGAAAATACTGCAGAAATTTAAGGTTCTGCAAGGCGGGCAGTCAGTAACACGCCCAGAGTTCTGGATGGGTGCATTTTAATTAAATCAAAGTAAACAAGCCACAGCAGGGCCAAGTGTGAGTCAAGCTGTAGGCAAGCTTGACATATGAAGTTTAAAGGTGATTCTGAGGAAGTCTGAAGTTGCTGAAGAAGGAGAAAAGATAACAGAGAAGCACAAGGTAATATGCTGGGAGAGAAAGAAGGACAGTAACTGTATCTGCAAGATGATGAATAGCCTACAGCAGTGAGAGATGCTGGGTGTGCAGGCTGGAGCAGACATGGTATTACTAGTCAGTATGTGGCTGACATACATAACTCACCCAGGACTTATGAATGGTTCTCACACTTTACATGTTTTTCTAATCCTTATTTTTACCTCAGACATGCACAACAAAATACTCCTCTGAATTTTGAAGATTCATTTACAGGTCATTGGCCACATTTTGCGTTTTAAACCAAGTTGGTCCATCTATTTTTTAATCTTGTAACTGTTGAATTGTGCAGCAGCTGAATAATCAACAGATACTCTTATTATTTTTGGAAACAAGTTTAGGATTAAGTTTATAGTGTAATAGGTTGAAACTGAATTGATGGACAAGTTCCTAAGCCAAGTGTGCCTCTGCGATTTTGCATATTTAAAGGCAGCACAAGCACAGGACTTTCCTTTTAGTTCCACCTCTCCCGCTGGAAGATGGGGGGCCTCCAGGCCTCTGGGCTCTGGCTCAGGCCAGGCCCTTTCCACCCCAGGCCCTCCTTTCCCTTTCTCTCGACCCCAGGCGGCGGCGGGCCAAGCTGCTGGGAAGCCACCCCTGAGCCGTGAGTAGCCGCACAGCCAGAGAACTCCAACTGAGCCAGGACTGTGTGGTCAAGGTAAGATCTGAGGTTGCTGGAGCCCCGGGCTGAGCCGGCAGAGCCCCCTCCCACAGCGCAGTGGCTGCAGGGGGGAATCATCCTGGAGCCCCAGGCAGCTACGAAAAACAGCCGTGAGCTGCCGCACAGCTAAAACCACTCAGCACAGCTCTCTGAAACCAGCGCAGCCCGCGAGGGAGAAGAACATGGCGGCTCCAAGGTCAGGAAGAAAGAGAAGGTAGGTCACATGGGATGAAGCTAAAAATGGAGGCAGGGAAGAAGAGGCAGAGGCGCATTTTTTGCACATAGCTTAAATATGTTTTCTGCAGGCCGTGGTAAAACCGTAATATCACAAACTGTATGTCTCTTTAATCCCATTTGAAGTACATGGAGAGATGAGGAATTCATGCGTGGCGTGTGAAGATATGAATATGCCTATGCCAGGCTATATAAAAGCAGTGAAAGGCTTTTAGAGATTTTTGAAGAAGAGAGCCTTGTGGATGCTAAAAAGCTAGCAGAGAATTTTTCCAGCTTTTGCAGTCTCCTGAGAAAGTTTCCTTTTGGTTTGTTATTTTGTAAACTATTCACAGCTGCAAAATGTTTGTGGAGATGTTTTGGTTCATTGTTGGAAAATATTTTGAAGACCAATCAGCCAGTCCGCTCTGTAGGCGGCTGATCAATGGGCCAATCATGTCATTCTTCTTTTGCGAACCAAGTTATAAAAACTCAGGTTTTTTTCCATAAATCGTCGATCCGTCGATCATTCTCCTGATCCTAATTTGTGTCGTTATTTCGCCATTCGCGGTACTAACAGTGACAGAACCTTTGTTTTCAGGCCAGAATAACTCATCCTTCAAAAGACTAAAACCCTATGTCTATGGGCCCATGACAGCAGTATAAAAAGACTGTTGAGATTTTCATGAGAGAGATGTTTTTCACTGCAGCAAATGTCAGGTGGGTCTGTTGCTGGTGACAATTTTGGAAACCACGTGAAAGCAGAAGATAACCCTTTTTTGCCTTAAATATTGGAGAGACTTTTAAGAACTGCAACTCTCACCAAACCCCATGTTTGTTTTATTCCCTTGTGCAGTTTCGGTGGAAAGGAGGGGGGTGCTGGGAGAGAGGGGGGTTTTGCTTTAATTTCTTATTAATTTCTTATTACTCCTTTTTACTTTCAATTCTATTAGTAAATAAACTTCTTTATATTCTTTAAAGTTTTGTGCCTGCTTTGCTTCTTCTTCTAATCCTTATCTCACAGAAGAAAATAAGTGTGAACTAAAACCACTACACTTAATAGGTGTTTCTGCGCGGTTACAGACTGAACCCTCTACACTTAGAGATTAGTAACAAAAAAAAGTTCTTCAGCCTTGTTCCCCAGGCATTCTGCAGGCTGAGACTTGCAGTGCAGACGACAATTTTACGGAAGGGTTTACAAAACACATGCAAAATGGAAAACAAATTTAAAATCTTCATCCATAACTAACATTACAGAAGTGATCATACTGGACTGTGCCACTTCAAGTGCACTTGATTTCCCACATTTTTTTCCTTAGATTGAACAATACATAAATAAAAGCCTTGTTAAAAAATCTAGGCTAAAATAGCACTTGCAAGCAAGAGGTAGAATGGCTCATCAAAATACTTTTCCCCAGATATTTCACTCTCTTTTAACAGAAAAAAGTAAATACATAGCTCAAATGTTCAAGTGATCTAGTAGGTACAATTGTGATGTGTTTTTTATCTAAAATGAGAATGTAAGTCTTTTTATATTAAAACTATTAAGTCTAAGGCCATTTATCTTATGACTCCTTATGCATATGCACCCTGATTCACAGTGAAAATCATGGACATAGCTGTAGGCATAAAAAAATTTGCTTTATGTGGAGAAAGCAGACTTTTTATCAATTGCCACAATATTCCCAGAATGGCAGGTTTCAAGACATAGTTAATTCAATTAATTGTCAAATGCTTTTAGAATTTAGTTACATAGAAGCATTTTGCAGGTCATTAACTGCTTATGTTTCTCACCAAAGGGGAGCTACATTAAATAGTAAATAAATTATATTAAACATATTAAACTCAAAATTGATTAAAGTGATAAAAGACCTCATTTTGAATACATACATACTTTTGCCTGAATGTCTTTTGCAAGAAAAACAGCCTTGTGCTGTTTTTGTGTCAGCAAAGGCACCTGAGAGGAGACTTTGTTCAACAGCAAATTAAACTTCATTCTGTGTTTACAAGGGATGAATTAACTGCTAGAGGTAATATGGGATATCTGTACATCAAAATGCGCTAGTTTGATAAAATAGATGTAAGCATCCTGACTGTCACTTAATAACAGCAGCAATGTTCTCATGGAAAGTAGGCTTTTAAAGTATGGGTTTGCATACAGAAAGTATTCATAAACAGGTCCCATTTCAGATATTTCAGGGTTTTATAATTTTAATTATTTCTTTATTTCAGCTTTGTATTTTTGGTAACATGATTATGCAAGTGCAGCACAGCAGAAATGCTTACATTCACCCTTGAAATTCTTAATAAATAGTCCTTAAATCCCATTTTTTCCATGCCATTCAACATTGCTTCACTGTAGTATTCAGCTTTACATTCTTGACATTAAGGCTGAATTGATAATTATGAGTCAGCTGATGCTTAGTTTTCAATGGGAATTCAATGGTAGGTGGGGCAGCCCTGTTGATCTAAGAGACAAATAACTTCTCTTTTTCCACAGCTGTCAAAAAAAATATACCTAATTCAACAAAAAATGTCAGCACAGGCTTAAGCTGATTATTACTGACATATAATGAAATATTTAAATTTGACTGCTTAAGACAAAGCATGTGCTCAATTGAGCGGCTAAGCAGACAACTAAACAAATAATGTATTAGTCTTTCTTAGGTTGTTGATCGACTGGCAATTTCACAGCTGAATTTTATATTTAAAAGTGCATTGTTCTTAGTCCAAGGCCTGGCAGCTGTGTACTTCAGAATGTCTCCTGAGATTGTGTGGAAGATTTCTGTCATGTCCTCATGGCCCAGTAGGTCAACAGTGAAATGTACAAGTGTCTTGTGATAATGAACCTTTGACTAATGCACAAGCCTAACTTCTATACAATGCTGCATCAGCAATATTTTTGCTGCTTCCATGGCACCTCCTTCTTCTACCCTGCTTCTTGCGTCTGGGAAAACACAATAAAGAGGCTCTCACACCTGCCAGGTTCAGCAGAAAGGAGGGAAAAGACTTTATTATTGACATAGCTCACATTCTTATACAATTCCCAACTCCACAAGGGATTGGAGGATATGTCACTTCCTTCTCAATCCCACTGGAGAAAAAAGATGTTCATCAAACTTCTCTTATCACAAAAGGAATGAAAAACAGAAAATACCGTTAAGTAAACATTGGCTATTATTTACATGAAACTGTGAGAAAGAATCTGACTCCAAGGTTAAAAACAGAAGGCTTAGCAAAAACCAGGGCAACAGCTTCTTTTGTGGTTTTTTGGGTTGTTTTGGTTTTTTTAATAACCTCTCCAGTTCTGAATTTCCTCCAAGAATAGATTTTACCTTCTTCTAGTAAAGGTTCCAATAGGTAACTTGCTCATCCTCAGCTACTGAAATATGTATCCAAGGGTCTGAGAGTTATATGCATTCCAAACACAGAGCACAGGAGCTACAGTTCTGCAAGTGACTTTCTTTTCATCTTCACAGCATTACTGTGCTTTGGGAACAGCCAAAGCTCTGACATGCCTGAATTCTCTAAGACTGAAAGGCTCCAGTCTCACCAGAGCTTTCATAGGGATGCCCCAGCTGATCAAACAATTGCCATTCTGTTGCAGATCTGAGAGTTGCAGTGGTTTTCATTCATCATCGCACACCCTCCAAGGCAATTCTGTCAAGCATCATCCTTAGTAGCATACACTTGTGCTGTGTTATAAGTGCAGTCCATGGACATTCAGGGACAAGTGGCAGTGGAAGCAGAGAATGATTTGAAGGACTTTTCAAAATATTCAATACTTTTCTATACAAGAAATAGAATCTATGTATTGATCTTAATTTAATAGTACTCAGGTTGCAAGTTGCCTCTCTGACGACCCATGCAGCTATCTTACACCTTAAATATGCCACTCCAGAAAAAAACGTTAGTAATCAAAACAGTTATAAGTGGCAGCATTCAAATGTTTGATTTAGACTTTTACAAAGCCTACTTGGTTGAAGTCAGATGAAAGGAAAGCACAGTGGGAAGAGAGGGAAATAACTGTAGATCAGTTTAGCTAATCTTGTCTTGTGCATCAGTTTGAGAAACGAGACAAAGGACAGAATGCATTTGGATATCAAGCTTACCTAAGAAACTGAGATGTTCTGTTTCAGGATTATATTTAATTCCTACTATATGCTTAATTACAAGGTTTATTTCCGTGAATTAACACCTTTTCTTTTTCTCATTAAAAAGCTAAATTGGAAAACAACCCACTCATTGATGCTTTGATATGTACTCAGAAAGCAGCCCTTGAGCTTGCCTTTGTTAAACATCCAGATGTCTTTTGAGGATCAAGGCTGTTTCCCTGATCAGTGCAGCAAAATGGCAAGAGACACAAATTGACTTGAGGGTAAACTAAACATGTTGATAAGCAGAATATTACTTTGTCTTTTTGTTTCTCCAATACAATAAAAACACAAAAATAACACATTAAGTGGCCGGGCTTGGATTATTGAGTCATTGAAGAAGGTACTTGTTTTACACTCAGTTTGAAATCAATCCTTGGGAGCTGATGAAGGTGGGACCAAGCAAGGTCAGTGCAGCTGCTGTCCAGGAGCCAGCATTCCCATTGCTTTAGCCAGGGCTGTAAGCTCAAGCACTTCAACGAATCCGAAACAATCACACTGATGTCAGCATCCTAAACATCACCAAGAAATCTACTGGCAACTAGCATACTAAGCTTCTCCTTTTAGTGTTTCAAATAATTTTCAGTAAAATTAATGTTGCTAAAAGTGAGATTTTTAACCTAGTGCAAGTAATCCAGTGCATGGTCTCTCCAAAATGTGGTATGACTACAAATGTCTCTTCAACATGTTAGGATATATAGCGAGAGGCCATGCTTTAGATCTGGTTATCCACATTAACATTCCTCAAAATGTAAAAATGTAAACCATAGGAAATACCAAACAAATTGAAGTTATGTAAATGGAATTATTCACTGAACAGAGCTGTTGTCTCCATGCACTTCCTTTGTTTCATTTTTATTCCTTAAAAACAGAAGCAGAATAGGTGACTGAATTTTGCTTTTGGTTAATGTGTTTGTCTATTTCTCTTGTACCATTATGGATAAACAACCATCTACTCTTTCAAAGAAAGAATGATTACATAGGCCACTGGAGACCTGTTCTACATTAGACTTTAATCCAGACCAGAGCATTACTCTGGAAAACAGACCCAGCTTCAGTGTTCCCGTTCTGAACTAAGTGGCACAGGTATTGAAGGATCTCTCACATCTGAAGGAGAGCCTGTCAATCAGCTATGGAGTATATTTATTTTATGAAACATTAGTAAGCAAATTGTCATCTTAATCCCTACATTTCCAAGATAGGTTTTCTTTTCAACAAGTCTGACCTTTTCTCCAAAAATTAACCTCAACCTAAACTTTTAGATCACTCCTTTAAAATTAATATTCATTATAGTAAATTCTCCTGAAGAGAGATACTGTATCAATGTTATTCCACCAGAAATTAGAGCCAGAAAAAAGCTTTCCAGAAGTATAGCTAGGAAGTATAGCTAGGAAGCTTAATTTACCTCTGTGTAAGCAATTACATCTTCGATAAATTATGCAGCATTTATTAATCAACGTATTACCCATTCAAACAAGAAACAAAACCCTCTACTGTGCATGTTTTACCAGTAGATAGAGTATGATACATTATGCTGCAAGCAAACAGAAAAAAGAATGGAAGGAGTTAGGGCACTAAATTCAGGGTGAGACAGGAGAGATGTCTACCACAGTGTGAAAAATGTTCCATAAGGAATTGGTGAGTAGAAAAGAACATCAAAGCTGTGAATATTTACAATTCATTTGTCTCCTTCTAAGCCAGTCAGAGAAAAAGATCCTGACATTTTTTGGAATTGCCCTGCTGTGTTCCCAAATTTTAGTTTGAAAACAATTATCGTTCACTACTACAAATTATATTAAAATGTTGCTTCTATTAAATAGTGTCACTTTTGCTTCATAAATTCCCTTTGTCTTCATGGTACATTTGATCACTTTTTAGATCATACAGCTTATTAAGAAGGTCTCTGTGGACTCAACCAAAACATACTAGATGCTATTTGAAATTTAAAATTTAATAAAAAACCAATCACTACAAAACAAGCATAAACATTCCGACAAGAGTTTATGCCTTATGTATTTCCTATACTGAAAACAGAGAGATTTAGATTAGATACTAGGAAAAAATTCTCAATAATGAGGGTGGTGAGGCACTGGAACTGGTTGCCCAGAGCAGTTGTAGATGATCCTTCCCTGAAAGTGTTCAAGACCAGGTTAGATGGGGCTTTGAGCAACTGGTCTAGTGTAAGGTGTCCCTGCCCATCGTAGGGGGGTTGGAATGAGATGATCTAAAGTTCCCTACCAACCCAAACCACTCTGTGATTCTATTTAAAACTAGCTGTGTTAGGTTCTGCCTCAGAGCCTTCTGCTGCTGTGGTCACTTAGATGCCTATTGAATAGCACAGCATTTTGTGATGTGATCACAGCTGATTCACAACAGATTACAGGGGACGCTCTTCTCTTACTACATAATTGTACTGTTTACTACTACAGCTTTTAAACCTTAAAAACATCCAACTGTTGATTTATTGTTTTTTTTCTAATTCTCAGTTGGAAACACTTAATTCTCCGGCAGCAGATTTTTCTGGAAAAAAATAGCCTCTGACAAAAAAAAAAAGATTTACTGAAAACCATGTAGAGTGACTGTATTTTTTTTTTTAATTTAGCTACAATAACATATTATTTAATATGACCTAGTATTTAAAAATTTATTTTGTAGCAGTATCCCAGAATACAATATGGGACATTATTCTTTTTAATTCCAAGTACTGAATTTATATCTCCAGAATTGGTGTTCCTGAAGTTTCAACTGTAAATGTAACTCATTATATGCTAATGAGTTATCTCATTTTCAGTTGTGAGGGTAACGTAGGTTTGCTGCAGAATGCTAGTTTTTTAGAACCAAGTAGTAATTGCACTGCAAGATTTTGAAATCAGTCAGCAGGGATAGTAGGTGACTACACAGTCAGCTAGGGCTGTATTTTGTTTCTGCTTCTGTCAGTGTTCCACTTTGGATTCTCCTCCAACTCTTCTTCCTGTTATCTCCATCATTCTTGGAGACAGTAACAAATTGCCATTGCTTTCCGCTGTGAGTTGGAATGATTGATTTGTCAATGTCTAGTTAAAATATATTGTACAAGTCTTTATATGTCTTCATATTCAGAGGCTGATCTTTCTAAAAGATGTTAGGAATAGAGCACAGATGCAGGCACAAAGGATTCAACCTCATCTGTCTTGTAGAAAAAACTTAGTGCAAAATTTCCTTAACTGTCCCATTTCAAACACATTAATCATTTCAGTTTGTGTTGCCTACTCAGTCAGATACATCAAGTCCTGAGCTTGCTATGTTGAAATAATTATGGCAGAAAGGTACTATGTGGATTAGCAGAGTAGAAGTGTTTTCCACAGATATATTAAAATGCTAAAATGGGACCAAATTCACTGCAGGTGTTAAAACCACCATCCTTTAGAGGCTACGAGACTGGAAAAAAAAAAAACCCTGCACAATGGAATAGAGCAGGAATTCCAGCTACAAAGTTGGTCTTTGTCCCTCTTCTGTTACATCTTCTATCACATTCACAGATGATCTTTTGTGCTAGATGATGCTTCTGTATTTGGTTTTCCCAGTAAGAGAAGTGGGTGTGTTTAATCTCTTTCCATGGTCTCTCTGCTCTCATGTCACAGAGTGAGAACTTGAAGCTCAGCTATATTGGTTTGGTGGAATCATAAATGTGTCTGTCTCCCCTCAGGTTATGGGTAATCTGAGTTCACCTTTTCAAGCTTAAAGACACTGAACGCTAACAAACAAATTAGATTTATAATGATTCTGCAAATAAATCACATTTCTCTTATTGTGACTTAAGCCATGATACAGCACAAGAAAAGCAGCTTATACTGCATCATAAAAATAAAACACAGAAAGGGATCTCCCTTCCTTTGTTCCTTGCTGCTCTTGAATATCACTATTTGTTCATGATAGTTCAGAAGTTCTTTATGTTTTTCCAATTCTGCTCTTGTGTAAGTCCCACCATATACAGCTTTAATTCTCTTCCCCAATTCCAGCTTCTCCTTGTTAAGTGGAATTTGATCTTTTTTCTACTCGAAGTCCTCCATCAGTCAGTGAATCTGTTGGTTATTTATCAAATATCTGGAATTCAACCTTGAAAGCTGAATTTGTCCTTGTCATATGTTTTGTGGGAGCTGCATTTATATCTATGGTTGTTGAAGCTTAGAAACCCTACACTGCTAGTCTTTTGCCTAAAGCAAGAATTTCTCCTTTTACCTTTTTTAGGTTTTAGCTCAACATGAAGACATTACTATACAGAATATAAAAAAGCCCCATACTTAGAGTGCACTCAGACCCAACCTTTGCAGGCAGAGAATCTTGGGTATCAAGCAAGATTCCTAAATTACATATTGATTGCTGCAAAGAGTTTCTCATGGCAGAGACAGTAATAACATGTCCTTTTATGAGAGCACTTTTACAACATGAAGTAAATCATTACAAAAAACCCTCTCCCAAACTGGGCTTAAACTCTCAGCAACTGGTTAGCTGGAAAACATAACACATACATAAACCTTATGGTATCAAGAATCAGATTTAGCTTACAGAAGAAAAGGCCAGAATTTCAACTGCATGGACTTTTCTTGATGATAAAGTGTCTAGTCTGCTAGCATAGACCAAACAAAGAAGAAAAAGGCCTTCTTTGGCTTGTTTTCAGGAATGTCCTCCAGATCCTCCCTGTTGTTTCTGTGGTACAAGGCAAATATTGCAGTGGTTAAACAGTCATTTAAGCAGGTGCTTCACCACCAGAAAAGTGAAAATCACTATGTCTAGCACAAAACTATTTTTAACATAGTTTATACACAGTAAATACAAAGGAAAACAAAGGAAGACAGAAAACACCCACATGTTCTTCATCAGTAAAGGAAGTAATTTTCTTCTATATCAATATGACGAACTGAAGGTTATTGAGGAAAAGGCAAAAATAAAATATCCATGGTGCCATTCATGGCATTAACTTAAAGTTTTATTTCAGTTCACAAAATCCATAATTTACAATAATCTGCAAGAGGAACATTGTTCCATCACTGGTTTTGGATGCTCTTGGTAAGGAACAGTGACTGTTGAGATGGAATTATCTCAACAATCTTAGAAGTTTCTTTTCAGAATGGAGTCTGATTTACAAACACAGACATTCAGTTCTTAAAAAGGACACAGTTATTATATACTTGACAAACAAAAAATGTAATGGCATAATGAAAATTCAACACAAGCTAAACCCCTCCAAGAGATTACTGTCTCCACATATGCTGAAAGATAAATTATTTCCATGTTTTAATAATTAGGCTGTCTCATAAGGAATGCTGATAATGGACATAAGTGTAACCAAGTTCAACATTCAAAGTTTCTAATTAAACAATGATTCCATTCTAAACAGTGAACGAAATTATTATCTTCTTCTTCCATGTAACTTGTTGGACCGCATACAAAGCCCTATATCTGACAGAATACATTTGTCCCATTATATTTTCATAGGCTATGTTAGGTAAAACAAATAAAGAGTGAACCATGACCTTTGTGCAGCATTAATGTAAGAGTTTATTCCTTTTGCTGAGGCATTCAGTGGTAGTCCATTTGTACCACCGAGAAAAATAAGCTGTGGGAAAAGAACACACTGACTCAAGTTTCTTCTATATTGTGTGAGGTTAAAATTCGTAAAACCAGCTCTGGGTAGGAACTGCACTGGGAAGGACATGCTGCCTCTTGATGCACCTGGAAATGCATTTTTCCAGTAACAGGAACAATACCATGTCAAGATTTTTCTGAAATATTTTTCAGATACCTGCACTGAAAAGCTTGTTTAATGTTCATCTGCACAAGCTAACACAGTTGCTGCCCTCACACTTTTTATTTTCATGAACAGTCAGTCAGCAGATACAAAAAAATATTTCCAACCACATACTCAAAGCTATTTCTTTGTCACATATTATTATAGAAAAACGTTCCTTTAATATTTTATAAGGAGTGAGAAGATTTCAGTGACTAAAATTGTGATGAAAGCTTATGGAAAATAATCAGCAGGTACAGAAGACAAAATCAATCTGCTTGAAGTTCTTTGCTCTGAAAGTCCTAGTTCTTTTTCTACATAATATTTCCACTAATATCAGTTGTAGCTCTGCACTAAGTAAGAGCTCAGGATTTTCATACATTGTTGAGATGAATGTTGCCAGAAGTTATCTAAGATTTATGCAAATGCACACTCTAGAAGAAACCAGCATTCTTTCTGCATGGAAATCTCTTTTAAATTAATGCAGGTTTTGGCTTCAAAACCGTGTTCCTTTGTTAGCACACTGTTTCTTAACCTTTTCAGACTGATGATTTAGAATCAAAGTAAAAATTATTCATGATCTGCTCAGTCAGAATGAAATGTGTACATGTGGGCAATAATAATCATGTAATCTATTTGTGCATGGGTTTCAGAAGATGGATTGGAAATACTCAGTATTGAAAGTTTCAATGTGTGGTGATAGGAGTGGAAGTTTTTGCTTTCTGTTACAGCTGTGCTTCTCAAACTTTACAATCACAGACTTTTTTAAGACTCTCCCTCTACCCAGAAGAAACACTGATCAAGAAACAATAACTTAATCTTGCATACAGAACATCCAGTGGCACTTAGAGCATTTTGCATCTCACTCATGTTCAACTTTACATGCAGAATTGGCTTCCCCTTTTCCTAGAAAAGGACAAAGATACTGACAATTTTCCAGAAGCACAAGGCTCCTGTTAGATATAAAACTGCAAGCTAAGGCAGGCCTAGGTTTCCTTATAAGCAGGTGTCTGCAGAGGCCAGGCTGATGATCTGAGCCTGTGCTGAGCCTAGGACTAAAGGACAGGTCCAGGGAGTGATACGGTGAAAGCCAAATCAAATTTGAAAACTGTCCACCCCAATCTATACACTGCAGAGCAAAAAAGTCTGACTCATAATATCAGCCGTTTCAGCTTTATTGGGTCAAATCCATAGTAAATTAAATAAGGAATGAATGTTGAAATGTGCCACCTTTAAAAAAAAATAATAAATCCCTATGTTTAGGTAGTAATCCACCACCATGTTTCTTATCCTACAAGGGGGCAGAAGAATGTTTCTAAAACATAAAGTATGCTAGAAGCTGTAGGCAATATTCTGTAGACATTACTGCTCAACATAAAGAGATCTGCTACATATACATAAAAAGCAGTATTACAGCTGAATTGCAGAGCATGAACATTAGAAGCTAAGGGAAAGCACAGACAGGTCACACTATAAAACACATGTTTTCATTTATGAGACATACTTCTAAATCAATATCTTTAAGAGGAAGATCCTCCTGCAGAAATTAACATTCAACAGACCAATCTGACATATAAGAACAACTACTCAAAACAGGACACTTCATGTAATATGAAAATGTGCTAAACAGTTAGCAATAAGAAACAAAATGGAAGAAAAAAGTGTATATATATATACATATCTACTTCTATGCAAAGATTAATTTAAAATATCAGTATCTTCTGGGCTGCACCAACTGTACTTGCACTGGCCTCCACTCCAGCAAACACTGCAGTCCTGAGACTATTTATTCCCCTACAGGACTAAATTATATTGGCACCTTCATTCACTGTTGGCAGAGGAAATGTTCACATTTCTAATGCTGCATGAAGGCTTAAGTGTGTGCTGACTATCACGTTTGAGGCCAACTTTTCTCCCCTCATCCCTAGAAATCAAACCATCTTTTCACTTATTCATTTTTATTGGAGCAAAAGAGATAAAATGGTCCTTGTCTTTGGTTTTGTTTGTTTGTTTAATCACAATCATGTGAAATGAATGTGCATTTGGGATTACACCCTATTTATCTAAATGAAATCTTTTTTTTTTTCTTTTTTTGGCTTGCAAAACTCAGGGGAGAGGATCAGTAGATGAAAAAAACAAAAATAACAATCTAGTTTTGAGTACAGCTTTTTCCTGTACATATGAGAAGTAAAAAAATACCTGAAGAATTAATTTAATTTATTCCAAATATAAATTAAGGGAAGGCCTAGAACACACTTTATTAAAGAAAATAATTTATTTTCTTAAAATAAAATGAGATCTGTTTCTTCAAACATTTTTATCTTAAGTAACCACAAGATAGCCTGTAAAAGAACCAAAATTAGTATCACCATATCTCACACTCAGTTAACATAGGACCTAGGCTTTTGAATATACCATTCTCTATTTCAATTCAACTAGATAAAATGGGCAGCTTTATTACTAGTTGTAGACAAAAGTGTTCATTTTAATAATGTCATATATAACTTTTCAAACTATATAAATATGAATGATCAGTTCAAAATTGAAACTTCAAATATTTCAAGTATAGTCAGACACTGAGAACTTTTTCAGCAACTAAATCTTTAGCAGACATACAGTATACAAGTCTTGCTGTCTACCTAAATTCAGGCAACATGAAAATACATGTAGCAACATGTGGTTCGATAATACTTCAAGAAAAAAAATATAACTCTTTCCTAAAAATCATGACACACATCACATCTCTTCACCTTATAATCCAAGAATACTTCCCATTGTGTGTTGCGGTGCATGTAGCGGTGGCCACTGCGGCCACGCAGTCCGAGGACTGGTGGGCAGGCCTCAAGAACACAGAGGCTTGGCTCTCACCCCTCAGTTACAGCAGGTTCATATGTTCTCAATGATTTTTAATTCATAGTTTCCAAAGTTCTTGGCTGAGGAATTCTCCACCCAGTTTTATGTATAAGTTCATGTTTACGCATTTCCCCTAACTGCTTATGTATTAGTTCTAGAAAGTTCTCTTCTCTTCAGTGTCGCATTGGTTGATCCATATAATTCCCTCCCCTAAATTATCCCCATTGATTATTCCTGTTATCTCCTCCTCCTCAGTCAAGCCCCATTGGTTGTTTCCCTTTGTTCCACCCCCCTCCACCCCTCATATACAACCTTGTGTATTCCCTGATCCCTTGCCCTTTGTCCCTGGATCCTCAGTCTGGTCTTATCCCTGGACCCTCTACCTTCAGTAAACCATCTGGAACCTATACAAAGGGCCCTCTCTCGTCCTTTGCCCCTGACGACGCTTTTTCATCATTCCTGTTTGGGGCTTGCTCCTTGCAAAGGAGCCAGCTTTTCCCTGCTCACTGTAGCTGACACCAGGGACGTCTGCAGCTGGATGCTGTGTGGCCCCGGGCAGCCTCCAACAGTGTCATTTGTGAATATACTCTAACTTGATATCTTGAAGAAATTAATTAGTAGAATCTCACACATTAGCCCACTGAGAAGGAGATTAAAAAAAATATTTAGGTTCATACAATCTCCACATTTTGCTGGTTATTTTTAAAAACATGTAGCGTAACGAAATTGCATGTTTTTGTAAAAAGAAAGTTCAATATTTACAGACTACCCTATGGAGTATGACAGCAATACAAGTCTGTGAAACTTGAAAAAGTTTCTATAAAAATGACAAATCAAATCACTTTTAGAGTAGTAATGAAAGTGTTTAAAAAATGTTTATTAGCAATACTTGGATCAGGAGAAAGTTTCATACTACCAGTAATTTTATTTATTCTTTAAATGCTAACAAGGAAGTTCACACAGGCACAAAAATGGTGTCTGTTCATGAAAACCAAGGTGTAGGTATACAAATAGATCAAAGCAGAAAGATTGAATAACTTGACCCTGTATTTACATAAAATTTTGCGTACATGACCGAATAAAACCAGCACTATCTCAATCACTTCAGGTAAGAATTATGAATTATAATTATACTGATAGCAGGAACCATAATATATTTAAGTATTTCATGGTACATATACAAAATAAGAAACCTTCTCATGTGAAGAAATTGTGATTTTTTTATAAGTAGCTGGAAAAGAAGAAATATTAAAATTAGGCAAAATATATTTTATTATCTATTATTGTTTCCTTAAAATGTCAGGATTATGTGTTGTGAAATATACTTTGCTTCCTCAGAAAACTTTTATTTTATTACTGGCAATTGTTGGTCTAGTAAATACATCAGAAGTATAAAAACTTAAGACTACAGGACTCCTGAAAGTCATTGATAATAGTGGCAAAACTGTCAGCTCTCAGTGTGGATTACTAAATGTTAAGATTAGCAAAATGAAGATTAAGGAAATTCTCTGGAGTTATTAATATGCCTGCAATAGTTTTCCACGAGATACCAAGGGAAATGTTTCTATTCAGAGCCAGAACTACACAGATGGATCATCAATATTAAGACATATTGCCAAGTTTAGGGGGGTTTTTTTAACTACCTACTCTCCAGATCCTTTATTTAAAGAAGAAAAACAAAACCAAAACCAAACAAAAACACCCAACCAAACAAAATAAAACAGACCAACAAAACAAAGCAAAATACCAGACTTACTTCCCCCCAAACTCCAACACACTAGCATTAACCAGAGCACAGAAGGCACCAAAGCTGATAGCACCTGAAATAAATGCATCTCTCTAACACTGACATGTCTGAAAAAGACATTTTTTTCATCAAGGAATATAGAATTTTTTGTTGTTATTGTCAACTATTTAATAATATTTCTTGTATTTCCCAAATTCTACTGAATATTTTATGGCTCTTGTGAGCAAATATAATTAAACAGTACAATTTGTTTTTATTTCAGAACATTCAAAGCTTCTTTTACTAAATAAAATTAGAATAAAAATAAATTAAATTCATCCTCCACTATTAATCATATTAAATATCCTTCTACAATTAATTGACATAAACTTCTGTACGGGTAAATCTGGGACATATGCTAGCATTCTTTTAACTGCTAAAAATTTTGCACAAATTTATTTTTTCTCAGAGAAAGACAAAATTATGTCGGCATCTTAGCTCACAAATTTAAATCAACAGTAAAAAAAATCCTTATCTTCTGACAATTCGATTTATTATCAGATAAAATATAATTGTGAGAAATTTGTGAATCTTTTGACACTTGGAGTCATGCAGTACCCATGCACTGGCTGCATGAACTCTTAGCTGTTTAAATTAAAAAAGAGCAAGTGTAGGAAATAAACCCCAATGTGCAATGTGTGATACATTAAGAAATACGTCTCCTATAAGCTCTCCTTTTGCATAGACTATTTATTTTACTAATTAAAAGACTCACTACTTTGAGACTCACTACCACAAACCCAGCAAGTCTAACAACACCAACCAGTTCTTCTGCCGGTTACTGGCAAAAAATAATGGGCAAACTTAATTCAAACTGTGGATGTATACCACAGCTCAAAAGAGATCTGAGAAACTGAGGAAGAATCTGAATTACCTGGACAGATTACAGAAAGAATGAGATTCTACCGGAGTTATGAAGGACATTGAGAATGCCTGGAAGGAAAGCTTTCATTTGCATAGGCTTTGAGAAGACAGAGTGGTCTACTTTTGGCTCCCACCAAAAGTACTTGTTTTCTGCTTTGATAATATAGAAAATTACATTATATTTGATCAAAACCTTCTGTGAATAAATACAAAGATTTAGAAAGAACAGAAGCATCTGCTAGAGGATTAATGGGGATACCTGTTCCTGAAACTTCTCATGACTACACCAGTGCATCTAACAGAGTACTTCAGCAGTTGCAGACTGAGCTAGAGACACGTGCCTATAACACACCATCCTCACTTAAAATCTGAGCAGGAATAAAGCAAAGAACAACCCAACAATCTTTACTATGACAACATAATCTGTCAACTGCAGATCACTTCCCCAAAGGTAGCTGCTGTCACCTCTCTGAAAATATGTCATTGCTGCTCTTGTGTTTTCAGAAGATGGATCAGCTTGAAGTAGCCCCGCTAATGGGATTCGGCAACTTTAGTTTCCTCCCAGTATAAAAAAACTTGACGGTCTTCAAATATCTCACACTGCAGGAACGGTAGCTGGCACACTATCAATAACACAGTAAACCCATGATTGTTGAAACAGAACACACAAGTCTTTGCAGCTCATATAAAGGACTTATTCTCAGAGACCTCAGTTTTGTTCAACTCATTCTCTTTAGATATGATGAAAAGGAGGACAACATGGCACATTTAACTGCAGAACCACAAGTTCTGAGGCAAAACGCTGAAATGAGAAATCTGTGCTCTCCTAATTTATATCTTCCTTCCATATCTGATACGGTTTGATTCTACAAAATACGCACCCACATTGCTCCCCACCTGTGCAAGAATGTGCATGCAGATAAATGCACTTGCTTCCTGCAGTGCAGCACTAACTGCTAAAAACTTGGCAAAGTGCCCCCAGCAAAGAGCTCTGTTTTACACAGTCCTTTTTATGACACTCAGATAATCCAGGACAAAACCGCTGGTCTTGAAAGGGGAGTGATGGCTAGAGAAAGGACGAACCGTAATGAGAACAGTGAGACAGACTGCAGTTGGCCAATTTGACAAGCAGAATTTGAGGCTTGCAAAATACTTCCATTCTGACACCTCTGGTACAGAAGGCAGAATGTGATCAGAAACTCCCACCTGCCTGCAGGTCTTTCAAGAAATGGCATAAACAGCTTTAGAGGAACTTGGAAGACATAAGATGTGAAACATTGTCTTCCTCTCACCCAAGCCAGGAGATTTCCCCACATCTACTATTTCTCAAATGAATCTTTACTTAACACTTTGCAAACTAGTATAGGAGGACTGCACTGTAGCATGTCTGTCCTTTAACTCTGCAAATTCACCTTAATATACTAAAGTACTTTAAGGCACTGAATGAACTTCGATTTCTTTTTATCTGATAAGGAGGAGGGGAAAAAGGAACTTGGAGGTAAACAGTATCTAACTTTAACTGATTTTCTCTGAATTTTCCTCAAATTCCAAAAATGCAAACTACAAGCCACAAAGTATCTCAAATTTCTGAAGAGGGCTACAGAGAAAAGTCAGAAAATATACTTAGAACACTGCAAAAACTTGATTTTTTAGTTCTTCCCTTCTCTTAATCTATGATGAAACCATAGCAAAATTTATAGAACATATAGGAAAAGGATATATTTTGAGGGTTTTTTTTTTTTGTTTTAGTTTATACAACAGAGATATTAAGTTTCTCTTAAAATGGCCTTCTAAAAACTCAAGTTCTATCTACAGAGCAACTGCTTCTTCATCACAAAATCACATATCAAATTTCTGTGAATGTTCAGTCTTAGATAAGAATCTGTGCTAATCTGGCAAGGAAAAATGTTCAGATTCTAAGTCTTGTCACTAGTCTAAGCTGACACTTATGTCAATATTTTTAAAACTGAGGCAGAGAATTAATAATTAGCATTCCACTAATACTGTGTTTTAGAGGAGAGACTGGTCATCCAGCAGACATTCACTCCTGGGAAAGGTCACTTCTACATAGCTAAAATCTGAACATTATGTTCTCGAGGCCTGTTCCTAACAGGAACAGTTACAATACAGTTATCTTTTGATTGTGGCTTTTTATATTTATTAATAATTGCAAAGCTGAAGAGGTATGAAAAAGTAGTAACGAAAAGAAAGGAGAACTATTGTTACAAAGCAGGCATAGCATATAATAAAACAGAACTAATCCAATGCATAACTTTAAAGCTGGCCAAAATTATAAGGAGAGAAATATCTCATGAAAGGCAAACAAACACCAATCTCATTTTTCCTTTACATACATGTATCTGTACTATTATAAATTTATCAGATAAAGGACAAAGAAAATTAAAAAATCAACAATTGAATGTTTATTAGAGGAATGCAGTCAAAACAAACTTCTAAAATAATTCTTTGTCAGTAGATAAAAAAGGAGAAGGAGATAATTATGATTTAATTTACTGAGTGATTTCACTAAATGCAAGGTCTCAGGGCCTTCCGTTTCCAGGCTTCATATCTTAATAACATCTCCCTCCTTAATTTATAAAACATTAGAAGCTGAACCTTTTTTTTCAGCAACTATTCAAGATATAAAGCTGAATGTCTTTGGAAACAGCCTAGAATCTATAATTTTATTTTTTAGTTCGTACGCTTTGCTCCAGGATTTACATTGACTATTTTGATCTCTGTTTCTTAGAAAGACTCCAGGTGGTTGATTTCAAACTAAGGTCAACCTTTTAACATTTTTATAACAGCACCAATGTTAATAAATAAATAAATTAGAGATATTTTCCTCAATAAAAGCCTATTTTAAAAATCATAATCTCATTGCTTCAGCATTCATTTAAGTAAAATGTGGGTCTCATCTTGGCATTTAATTAGTCACTTGGAAAAAACCCGAACAAAACAAACCAACAAACACTGTCATGTGGACACCTATTTGAGCTGTGTAAGTTACTGCTTAATTATCTTTATTTCAGAAGCAGTATTTATTCACTTCACCTGCTAAAATGTGTTAGCCTCTCTGTAAATGCAATATCAAATCAAAAAACATTTTTCATTTCTCTTTTAAGTCCAATCTCTTTGTTTTCCATCCTCAAACTGATGTCCTTAAATGTCTCTTTAAGCTCTTGCTTACTGCCAAATTAGTTTGACAAACAGACAAAATAGTAAGAAGTAAATATTTCAATTTTTGTTCTAATGGAATATATGTCCTTTAAGGTATTTTCTGCCTGGAGCATGTGCTGTGCTTTACTAAGCTTAATTCAAATCCTTTTTTTGTATCCAACATAGGGTAGAATGTCTTTCATTGGTTTCCATCATTCATGTGCTATTTCCAATCTATTGTACACAAGTATCATTAGAGTCAAGTGTTCACATCTAGCTGCTTTGAAAAATATTAGTAGGAAAACACACTCACCTTCAGGCTCCCCACAGAGTGTACACTGTGACTCTGCAAAGAAAAAGAGAAAATTATAATTTCTTTATTTTAAGATGTCATAATTATATCCAAATATAACAAAACTTGGAGAACACAAAGTTAGCTCACAAAATTACAATGCTATTTTCAGCACACATTTCTTAACAGCTGCAAAATAATTTTTAAAAAAAGTATTTTTGCAGGAAGGATTTTAAAATAGAACTATATAAATGTTTTGTTACATTTCTATAACTATCACCTTCAGAGACTCCAGCTGACTGCATTAATGTAGCAGGACTTTTTTTGCTTCCGCATGACTTTTTTGTATTTTTATATGTACAACACTGCAGTGACAACAGTCACTCAAAAAAGAAGTTTAAGCCTGCTAATATTTTACTATTGGAGGTAGCAAACAGTAATAGTGGCAGAGTAATATTCCTTTCTCATAAAAGACTCCCAGGTCCTCCCAGGCAAGAGAAGTCAAACAGTCATTCAAATGTAAAGTTATACTCTGCAAAATATTCAAGTATAGAAATGAAGGAAATCAAATTCCATCATAACAAACATACAATCTCTAAATGTGCAATTACTATTTTATCTACACACCAGTATTTGGAAGTTGGTTGTCTTAAAATCTATTCTGCACAATGTACAAATATATGGACACATGGAGGAAATATTTTGAAGTATCTCTTGAGACTGAGCTTCTTCAGGAGTCAATATCAAGCTGCAGAACAAAGCTATTGTTTAGAATCCAAATATCAAAATCAATTGAAATTCCAGGCAATGTAATCATGTTGGCAGATAGTTCTAATATACTGGTAAAAGTCCTAATAGAACAAGAAAGTACAGTATATTTTATATCACAAATCTTTGTAATCTTCATTTTAACCCTCAGGTGAAAAATGACATTTCAAACTGCAAGTATGCTGAAGCAAATATATATATATATTGTCTTGGGGTGACTTGATATATGCAGGCATGCACACACGTGTGTGTACACATTTTAATATAAAATCAGTACAAAAAGCAGTTTAACACGCCTGGCAAATAAAAGTCCGCTACAAAAGCTTGCTGAAATTATCTCCACCTTGAATAGCAAATAGAAGATTGTACTTCAGCTGTGATCTTCACCCAAAAGCAAAAAATGACAGAAAAATACAATATGAAACACGTGCACTGTGAGCAGATTGACCTTTATAGCGCTGCTGTGACACTGCCAGTTATTTAGAAGTACTTCCTCCATACAGATAAGAAGTAACCCACCGTTGTAATGGCACTTGACCCTACATCTTTCATATGTTTTAAACATGTTAAACATTGGGATTTTACTTCTGTTAGAGGCTGTGGTATGCATGTGGGAAAGGAATGAGGAAAAAAAGTTTTACCAGGCAGCTCTGCTGCTGATAGGTGGATCACAACTTTTAGAATGCCATAAAGTTGCATGATAGAGTGGAATGAAATTTGATGCAGTTCAGCACCATGAAACATGTAGCCAAAGCTTGCATTGACAGACTCATTAGTGTCCCCAGCAGAGCTGACAAACTAGAAACAACACCCTAACTGCAAGCTTGAGAAAATCTCCAGTGAAGAGCACAAAAACCTGGTCACAGGTAAGTCAAGCCAGTTTGTTTCACTACTGGATGAAAAATGCACTTGCCACAAGACGAAGTGATGCAGAGGAAGCAGCTCAGAAGATGTTTTTTCACGTTTAATTCAAAGACTTTCTGAGGTTTTACTGAGATAGGCTGTCTGCCTGTGTGTAGTTTGTTATTCTGATTGATAAGAAGAACAAGCCAAGACTGTTTCTGAACTTCTGACTTTTTTTTTGATCCTCTGTGTTCTGCTAACAACTGCTTCACCAGTTTTTTACAATCCAGAGTCTGCCTGACATATTTTGCACCTCCAAACACCATCTTCCAAAGGTCTTCACTCAACAGTACAAATTACTAGCTTCCCTCTTTTTTCCTTATAAACATAAATTAGTGCCAATATTACAAGTCTGCAGCAGGCTAGATAGTCTTTCCACAAAATAAGGCTTGCAGCTATGACTAGTGCCAGAAAGTTGTCAAAAGCTAGAGAGGTGTCAGCACTATCCTGCCAGACTACTGCTTTTTTGGACTTTTTTCAGATGTTTCTTTAAGGTATATCTTTGGGCAACCCAGGTGTACCCCTATCTCAGCATGCCTGGGGAATTCCATGGGGTGGATTTTGTTTTTATGCCTTCCAGAGGCTGGGAATCATTTCAAACTGACAGCAGCATGTCTCTCTCTACACTGGTAAGAAACAGATTTTGTCGATGTGGATAATCCACCAGTAAGCTTCTGTTTATGAATTTCTCTGCTGTAGTTTGCCACTAGGGTGGGGAGATGTACTGGTTTGGCAGGGCTTGGTTTTGGGTGGCAGGGAGGCTGCAAAGGTGGGTCCTGTGAGAAGCTGCTGGGAGCTCCCCACCATGTCCGGCAGAGCCCCACCATGTCTGGCTCTGGGGATGGACATGCTGGTGGCCAGAAATGGGCCAATGAGAGAGGCTGGTAACACCTCTGTGATGACATATTTAAGAAAAAAATCAAAACAAAGCCATGGGTTTTTGTTTCTAGTCAGAGAAGAGGAGGAGGAGGTGAGAATATATGAGGGAAAACAACATGGCGACGCCAAGGTCAGTGAAGAAGAAGGGGAAGGAGGTGCTCCAGGCGCTGGAGCCAAGATTCCTCTGCAGGCTGTGGTGAAAAGACCATGGTGAAGCAGCTGTGCCCCTGCAGCCCATGGGCCCACGGGGAATGCAGAGATCCACCCGCAGCCCATGGGGGAGGTGCCCAGGCCGGAGCGGCTGGGTGCCTGGAGGAGGCTGTGACCCCGTGGGAGACCCGGTGGAGAGAGGGGGCCCTGCTTCCAGGCTGGAGCAGCCTGTCCTTGGAGGACTGCACCCCGTGGGGAGAGACCCACGCCGCAGCAGTTTTGGGAGGGCTGTGTGCCCGTGGGAGGGACTCAGGCTGCAGCAGGTGCGGTTTGGCTGCTGCTCGTGAGAGGGGACCCACGACGGGAAGTTCCTGGAGAACTGTCTCCCTTGGGAGGGACCCCACGGCCTCACAGGGAAGGACTCTTCTCCCAGAGCAGCGGAAGAAAATCCTGGTGATGGACTGACAAAAACCCCCCTGCCCTGCCTCCCTGTGTTGTCGGTGGGAAGGAGGGAGGGCCTGGCAGGGGAAAGGTGTTTTAAGGGCTTGTTTTACTTCTCATTACCCTCCTCTGATTCTGTTAGTAATAAATTTCACTTAGCAACTAAGGTTGAGCCTGTTTTGCCCTTGAAATATTTCTCCGCTCTCCTTATCTCACCCATGAAGCCTCCGTTAACCCTTTTTTCCTCTTTTCCTTCCTTTTGCCCAGCTACGGTAGGGGAGGGTGAGCAAGCGACTGTTGTGGGTGCCTGGCGCCAGTGTCAAACCACAACAGGAGACTAGATACCCTTCTTGTTGTGCTTGACACATACAGATTGAGTGACAAATAAAAACACAACCACTTCTAGTAGGCATGTAAACAACATGACAAGGAGGTTGTACAGAGCCCTGTTTTCCACAGAGCCTGTGTATGTGAGAGAGACAGAAATAATTATATTTGTATACGGAAATATTCTGTATACAGTCTCTACATTCTATGCCTATGGTTGAGAGACTGCATGCCCTCAATTTCCAAAACCACAACACATAAAACATACACATGGCATTCAATTATTTGTACATTTACATTATATGGACATACAGAAATGTTAAAATTCTGTTAAGAAGCTATGACTTGACACATTTTAACTTCTTTTCTCTGCAATGAAGTTGCTGTATCTTGGTAGAAAAGATCTTTCTGGAAGATGGCTCAATACTAAACACCTGTACTAATTTAAATTTTTGCTAATTTTAATTTCAGTTCTGGGGGCAGATGGCAACAATGAAGGACATGACAACAGTGTAAATAGTTACTGCTCCATCAGGTGAAATTACATTGTTTAGGCTTAGATCCATTGCACCAAAAGTTGAGTATATCAGCATTAGTGGTCAAAATCTAAACTAGCCTCAAAAAATTTACCAAGGAGTAGAAAGAGCCCCCTAATCCGCCTTAGAAACTTACATAGCATGAAGTCAAAATTAAGAAGTCATCATTTTTTAATTACTCATTCCTTTATTTTTTTATGTTGTAAAAGGTCTTAGACTTCATAATAACATTCGCTGCAAAAGAGAAATGTTATAGGGAACTAGTTTAACATCCCACTAAGAGCAGAGAAGGACTTTTGCCAACACAAGTTCAACTCTGCTGAGGCTTAATAGTCAAGTCCTGAAAGTCACCAAGGAGGGGGATTCCACAACCTCAATTAGCAGCCTGCCCCAGTGTTGCATCAGCCTCATTAAGCTCTCTTTGACTCTCTTGGTCTGCAGTCTGTGGCCTTTTTTCCTTGTTACATCACTCAGCATTGCCAAAGTGACTTTTGCTCCATCCACAACCAGAGGAAAGTAATAACCTCCTCAATTTGCTAATCATATTCATCCTGACATAGCCCAGCAAGCACTTTACCTGTTTGCAATGAGAATACTGTCTATTCACTCATATGCAGCTTGGTATTCATGTTCATTCAGAAAAAAAAATAAACTAGTATATCAAGTCTTAATAAGATGAGTCCCCTGATCCAAGTCTCCCACCTATTATAGCAGTACTAATGTACATGACATTATGGCCTCAGACAAGTAACTTTTCTACATGATGGATAAAATGTGGAAGTGGATGGAATAGAAGGAGGACATGACAGCATTTCAGACAAAGATGTTTCTTAAGCGTCTCCCTTGCACAATTGCTAGTAATGGATTATGTCTGTGCATATCCGATCCATCCAAAGTATTACAGTGATACTTTCATAGGAGGTATTCTTTCTTTGTCGTATGTTGCTAATCAATTGCACTTAACAAAGATGCTCCTTCTTGCAAACATACATCTGAGTAAGTTTTTGTCATAGTTCTCAATAGTAATATGACTAATATATGTGAGTGTTCAGAGATTTAGGGCCCAATAAATCAATAGAACAAGGAAAACCTGTATTTATATTATTAATCTCACTCTGTCATTTTGAAATTGTCTAGCCAACAGAAATAATGTTCCTAGATACAAGAACTTGCTGACAAAATAGGCCATAAGAAAGATCTTTTGAAGAAACAAATTTATCATGAAGACACAATATCTTTTTTCCCTCCAAATATTATGAAATGTATTTCATTTTTATAGTTTTTCTTGTCTAACGTAAATGATAAGAACAACTAAAAATAATAAACCGAGACATATAAATGCCAACTTTATTTCTCAAAAAAAAAAACAAACCTGAGTTCAACATTCAATTTTAAATTAGAGTGAAAAGAAATTATTCTGCTAAACATGTTAACCTTTTGTCCTTTGTATATACTTTTCTTGTATGGCTGGTGCAAGTACAATCAAGTCTGCTATGAAGAGGTACAGTAAGGAAAGCAATATAAGGGCCAGGTGAAATATATAAAATTGCCCTTAAAAAAAATTACAAGTCAAAATATCCATGCAAGCTATATAATGTAATAGGATTAAGACACCACCTATCAGTAATATTTTTAATTAAAGAAAATACTGGATGGTATTTAACACTACACTTTACTGTACAATGTGCACTCAGCAGAGGTTTATCCAGATTATGGAGTCCAATCTCGATGAGTTTTGATCAGGTTTTATGGAAGTGACAATATGGTGCGAAATAATATGCAAAGGTGAGAAGCAGTGCTAGGGATAACTTGTCACTTCGGCACTGCGTTCAGAAAATGCATGAGATCAGCACTTCTGACTACCCTTTGAATAATATATCATGTATCCAGTTTTGTATCTCCCCTCCATTTGTGTAACAGGCCTTTCTGTCTCTCTTTTCATCTGATATTTCCAGATACCCTTCAGAGCTCTTCTGTGCTGCCTATATTATTTTAAATTTCAATTAGAAACATGTATGTTCTCTATTGCTTATATTTCTTCATTGGTTTTTCTTTTTTACCCCACTAAATCTATTTACTGATTGGCCAAAAAAAGCAGACAGCACCACACGATTACTGAATATCCCTGCCTATTTGAATTCAGAGTTCAATGCATCAGAGAAGAACTGAAAGTTATTTTTGTTTCACATAGAAATATGGAAATATGGTTTGCCTTACAGAAAACAATACTCAGTTTGCCTTCCCCCATTCTTTTATGCAAAATAATAATA
>VYXC01009315.1:343781-445146 GCA_013397175.1 Platysteira castanea
GCCCGGGCCCCGGGCTGGGCCTGGCCCTGGCCTGCAGGGCCCAGCAGCCGGGCCCCAGGTTACCTGTGTTCAGGCCGGAAGAGCAAGAGAGCTATTCCCGCCTGTTTGTCTTTTAAAAAATGGCATTCACAAGGCGTTAACTATTTCTGAGTGGTTCCATAAGCTGTCAATATTCAAATCAATCGATTGATTGGCTCTAATAAGTTTCGGAGGAAGTGACTGCAGCATTTTAGCAGCAGCATCACTTCCTTAGCTCCATTTCTCTTCAAAGAAACCTGAAAAACAGGAGGAGGAGGGGTGGCCCCCCCCGCTTATCAGCAGCAGCAAAAAACAGAGCAGCAGTAACCTTGAGATAGACTGCTGGAATTTTCAAACTGAAATTTCTAGCTGGGGTTAACCCATGACAAGCATGAATAAATTAATAAAATTGTAAAAGACTAGTATTTATTGGGAAAAGTTGTATTATATTTGAGAGGGGAGAAGAAATAATCTCTCAAACAAAGCCTCAGGTAAATGCCCGAGCTAGCATTGCCTCAAGTTTTAGGCACTGAATGCAATGCTTACAATTCCCATTCAACTGATATTTCTTTTAGGTACACAGAAAAATGGAGATCAATAGCACCTTACCATTGAAAAAATAGTTAGCAATATAAAAGAACTGGTAGCACTGAGGAAATTCAGGTGGTTTTGAAACTGTTCTTCAGCTTGTTTGTCCAGCTAACTAGAAGCCCAAACTCTGCTTTTAAAAAGGCGTTTGAAAATAATACTAGTATTACTAATGCACAAGATCAAATGTTGCAATAAACCTGTACTCTATGGCTTCATGTCCTTGCCACAATATTTTAGTCACACTGCTCAAACTAACAACTTACAAGGGTTCTCCTTATATGAAACATTTTTTCCACAGTGGAAATAAACAGTTCTGCATAGTTGGCACGGTAGATCTCCTTACTGTAATAGCTTAATAGGTCCAAAATCTTATCTGGTTGATTTGGAAATAAGAGCCTATCATGAAAAAAAAAAAAAAAAATTCCTATCTAGACTCTAGGAAAAGATACACAAACATAAAGACATGAAAAAAAGGACAGGAATGGTCTTTGTGAGAGAGAACTTTGGTAATAAGAATCTAGAACTGAAGAGATTAACTCACAAAATAACATACTTTTCACCAAGTAAGTGTATTGGGCTTGTGTGGCTCGGTTTTGGTAGTGGGGGGGGCTACAGGTGTGGCTTCTGTGAACAGCTGCCAGAAGCTTCTTCCATGTCCAGCACAGCCAGTGCCAGGCAGCTGCAGGATGGATGTGCCCCTGGCCAAGGCTGGGCCAGTTACAAATGGTGGTAACACCTATGGGATAACACTGTTAAGAAGAAAAAAAAGTGATTGTGCAGATGTAATTGTGGCCAAACAAGAGCTGGGTGAGAACATGTGAGAGGAACAGCTCTGCAGACACCAGTGTCAGTGCAGAAGGAGGGGAGGAGGTGCTACAGGCACCAGAGCTGAGATTCCCCTGCAGCCCATGGTGAAGACCATGGTGAGACAGCTGTGCCCCTGCAGCCCATGGAGATCTGTGGGGATGCAGAGATCCACCTGCAGCCCATGGAGGAGACCCACTCTGAGCAGGTGGATGCCTGAGAGGAGGCTGTGGCCCTGTGGGAGGCCCTTGGAGAAAGTAGTCCACACTGGAGCAGCCTGTCCTTGAAAAACTGCACCCTATGGAAGAGTGACCCACTCTGCACCAGTTTGTTGCCTGTGGGATGGACTCATGCTGGAGAAGTTCATAGAAAACTATCTACTGTGGGAGGGACCCCAGGCTGGAGCAGGGGAAGGACTCCTCTCCCTGAGCAGTGACAGAAACAACCTCTGATGAACTGAACATAACCCCCATTCCCATCTCCCTGCACTGCTGGGGGAGCAGGTAGAGCTGGGAAGGAGGGAGGCAGGGAGGAAGGTATTTTTAAGGTTTTATTTTATTTCTCATTATCTTGCTTTATTTTTGTTAGTAATAAATCTAATTAATATCTCTAATTCTAGCCTGTTTTGCCCATGACAGTATTTGGTGAGTGATCTTTCTGTGTCCTTATCTCAACTCATGAACCCTTCATTATATTTTCTCCCCCCTGTCCAGCTGCAGAGGGAAGTGATAAGAGAGGCTTTGGTGGCTGCCTGGAATCCAGCCAGGGTCAACCTGGTAAGGTAACAAGTATCAGGAGTTTAACAGCTTCACAGAATCCAAGTGCAAGGCTTAAAAAGTACCTATACCAAAATGGCATACAGAAACACTGAGAAGCTGAAAAAAAATCAGTAGATACAGAGAAGAAAGAAAAGATACATATGACAACTTAAAAGGTTATTGGTTTGGGGTTTTCTTAATGCTGTAAGCATTGACACTGCAAAACATCTGTAAATGTTCACATATGCATAGCCACAAATGAATGTTCAGTTCATGTTTATTGAAACATTGAAGCTCGTTGGAAGTGCTGCTAACTTCATGTGAATTCTCTGGAGAGAGTACTTGCTGAGTATAGCTAAATGAAATACTCATTCACAGTGGGAGCTTGGTCTAAGTGTGGGATATGCAGCATCAATACTGTATATGAAAACTGAGAGAAGTGGGACTCAGATGTTTATATTTTGAAAGATGGGAAACTTAAAATACAGAACACTAGGACGTGAAAGATCAGGATCTTGGTATGTATCAGCATGGCTCAGCCAAAGTCAAAGGAATCTCAGGGTTTTTTATTAATTGTTTGGCCCAAGATCTTTCAGTCTGTGGGTAATAACACAACTGGAGACAGAACCAGTAATTAGGAGAATGCAATCGGATTCAAAAGGTTTTCCATTATTTTTTGACTGGATGAGCAGATGGCAAATGCAGCTTAACGCAGAAAATAAAAGTGAGATAATTAGCAGGGAAACCAAACACCAAGTTAGAGAATATATACTAAATGGAAATCTCATCTAGGAAGCTAATCAGGAGAGGAATTTGGGGGTTATAATGAAAAATAATTAAGACCATCAAATCATTTCACAGCTGCTGGAAAAGACGGCAAAGATGATAGCAGGTTACATTAATAAATAGATATACCATAAAGTAAAGCAGTATTATTAGTGTTCCAGTCATTTATTAAAAATCATCTAGAATATTCCATGCAGCTCTGGCAGGCATGGGAGCATGCAGCAAGGCAGTGCATTACTGACAAAAATTTGGTGTGCTAGTGGTACTCCCCAAGCACCAGACTCCCAGTGCTGTTTGAGAGTGAGCCTCTCCCAGTCTCATTCATTATGTGACAAATTTTACCCAGACCTAGGTAGGATAGTTTTGTTGCTCTTATAACACTGTTTCAGGAGCCTCAATCTTGGAGGATTAAAACCATCCTACTAAATTGGAACTGACATTAATTCATGGCCAGTTTATCCTTCTGCTGGCAATATAATTTAGGCTATAACACTTATCTTTATTCCTGCTGTTTACCTTCTTGAAATATTTATAGAGAGTAATCGTACCCCTTCGTGGCCTTCCCCTTGGTGTGTAAAACTTGTCAACCCATAGTATTTTCTCTTGTAAAGTAAGCACTCTTCTTCTTTGATCACCACAGAAGCCCTATCAGCTCAATTGCTCACTTCTATTCCAGCACAAATTTCTGCTCTGTGAACTGGTCTCTATGCTTGCAAAAACCACTTCCGACATCAATATCTATGTTAGCAAGACACGAGCCCAAGCGAAGGGAAGTGCTGAGCCGTCAGAGTAACCAAAACCAAGTTGGTCCAAGTCACTACTGGGAACAAATCCAGAAGGTAAGGGCAATCCATCAGCTCAGACCTATCCACATAGATCAAAGTACCTGGACCTGGCTGAGAAAACAGATAGATATGTATGGGGCACTGAGCTTAGGTGTGACCACAGGAGAAGTGGAGTTAGAAAGGGTTGGGATCAGAGGATTGAGAAGAGGGATTCTGGGGTAGAAACTAGGACCAAGGCTGGGGGCAAGGCTTGGAGGGAGTACGGTCACTATGGGAGAGAAGATAGGTGACTATGGGTCATGGGTAGGGAAAGACACTGGAGCGGTCAGTAAAGGGTGTATTGTGCGTAGCTCCAGATGGTCTGGAAAGAATGGTGCTACTTTCGAGAAAATTAAGAAATACTGGGAAGGCTCTTAGGGCAGTGTCAGTGCCACTAATTTGGACTCCATTTGTAGACGAGGACACACACATGTAAGCTGCTCCCTTGCTGCCACTTGATTCTCCTGTTTAATTTTGCTTTGATAAGGAGATTAAATATATCTGACTGTCCATCCCTTTGGCAGTTCTCTTCTATGCACTATTTCCCATCACTTTTGCCCACTCTTCTGCATTTCAGGGAGCTGGGCACCTAGAAGACAAGTTGCTAAGAGATTGGAGAATATTGGTATCTGGAAAGAGGAAACAGAAACCCAGCATAAGACCCCCATTGGAAAGGCAGCCATACAAGCTCAGCAACAATTAGATTTGTTCAATCTCTCAATCAGCACACGTATTATGTTGAAATCAGCTATTATACAAGCTGCTCCTTCCCCAGCAGCTGGGATTTAGGGGACATGGCAGAGAGCCAAGCATACTGTGAATAGGAAAGCCTAGCAGATGTTATCAAGGAAGTAACGATATTACTTGGGGTGGGAGGAAGGTTATTTATAACGAACAAGAGGAGAGGACCAGGCTACTGCAACATAGGAACACAGGTCATGAATCTGTAAGATAGTTTCATTAGTTCCAGCATTAATCAAACCACTTGGTTGCTTTCCAAATATAATGTGCCATTGAAATGTTTAGCATAAATCTAATTTTGAACTAGTAAATTACAAATCACCAAAGACAATAATGGCTGATCTATACCAGGTATGAATTACAGTTTGATCAAAGAATAAAACACATAAATGTTTTCTTTGATTCTTTGATTGTGTTCCTTAAGTTTGCAGAGAATTACTGATCTCAAAGTACTTTTTAACCAGTATTGAAAAAGCCCAAAACAATTTTTAACTGAACAGAGAATCTCTAAATTACTGTTCTTAGAACATTTCCCTAAAGCTTGACTGTCCTTTGGAGTACTTTCAACCCATATCTACATGAAATAATAAGAATTTTACTGTACATTTTTGTATGTAAACTATTTATTTCTTGTTCTTTTACCTGCTTCCTCTTCTCTGTCTGGTAGGCGGGAAACATGCTGTTTTATCTTCATATAACAATATAACCATAAATTTACCTGTACCGAGTAAAGTGGTACTTTGCTTCTGTTATTGTCAGTCGTTTCATTAGTACTTCACTGGAGCAATGGGAATGAAACTGCCTCTGACACAGATTTCATCCCCAGGATGCTTCTGTATTCATACACTCACATAGAATCATATTGCCATTTATCTTTGAGAAAAAATAGCATGTTCACTGTACAAATTAAGACTACTTTTAAAGTAACATTCTAATTCACTGATATGCTTTGTACTTAGAACCACAAGGTAGGTGAGTTAACACAAATCATAACTTCTAATCAATGGTAGTTCACAGTTCCTCAGAAAACATAATCCAGCCATTTCGTCCAGTAAGTCAGCTTCATTTAGGGCCCATAAGGAATTGGCTATGATGGCTTGATGTTCAAGTGTAAACCAGTGACAAGTGATGTTGTTCAGGAGTTGGTATTGAGACTGGTGACGTTTAATATCTTTCTTGGGATGTGGACAGTGAAATTGAGTGCACCCTTAGAAAGTCTGGACCCTGAGATTAGCTCAGTTGGTTTGAGCATGGAGCTAACACCAAGGTCGCAGGTTTGATCCCTGTGCAAACCATTCACTTAAGAGTTGAACTCAATGATCCTTGTGGGTCCCTTCCAACTCAGAATATTCTGTGAAATCTGTGAAGTGTGTGGATGACACTAAATACATGGGGTGTGGTGCAACTGACAAACTGGAGGGAAGGAATGTCATCCAGAGGGACCTTCAGAGACTTGAGAGCTGGGCCCATGTGAACCTCATGAAGATCGACAAGGCCAAGTGCAAGGTCCCACAGCTGTGTCAGGGCAATCCCAAGCACAAATGCAGGTGGGGTAGAGAGTGGATTGAGACTAGCCTTGAGGAAAAGGACTTAGACATTTTGGTGGACAAGAAGCTCAACATGACCTAGCAATGTCCACTTGCAGCCCCAAAAGCCAACTGTATCCTGGGCTGCATCAAAAGAATTGTGGCCAGTGGGTCAGAGGAGGTGATTCTCTTCCTCTACTCTCCTCTTATAAGACCCTATCTGAAGTACTCTGTCCAGCTCTGGGGCCCCCAACACAGGAAATACAGGGACCTGTGGAGCAAGAGGAGGCCACAAAGATGATCAGAGGTCTGGAGCACCCCTCCTATTAAGACAGGCTGAGAGAGTTGGGATTGTTCAGCTTGGAAAAGAGACAGCTTGAAAAATCTACCCTTGAAAGAGGGTAGGTTTAGATTAGATATTAGAAATAAATTTTTCACTATGAGATTGGTGAGGCACTGGAACAGGCTGCTCAGAGAAGCTCTTGATGTCCCGTTCCTGAAAGTTTTCAAGGCCAGGTTGGATGGGGCTCTGGGCAACCTGGTCTCATGGAAGGTGTCTCTGCCCATGGCAGGGGAGTTGGAACTAGATGATCTTTAAGGTCCCTTCCAACCCAAACCATTCTATGGTTCTCTGATAAGAACATGTATACCATGGGGAAAAGCCCCATTCAGGAAACCTGTTCCATAAAAGGAGCATGGACACAAGGAAGGACTCTCTGAAGTCATTCAAACCATACCAGTGGTCCAGTTCAGTATCTACAAAGAAAAGCATTCCAGCATGGCACAACTCTGAAACATGGCTGATCCAGCCTGATACAGAAATCATATTCCTTTTCATTATGTAATAGTCAACAAATTCAAAATCTGGTAGTCTTATTTTGCAGGAAAATCTTTTCCCAGTTATGGAATATGTAATAAACATTCACAGAAATTAGCTTTTAGTAAAGGTGTCTGTTACAGACATAATGAAACCTGCAATATGTTAAATATTATTAAAGCAAATGCATGTTCTTACCATCCAACAAGAATGTTCCTAAATATTAGTGATAATTTTATTACTGTTTCTGTTGAAAGCTTGTCCTGTTACCTTTGCAAAGAATTTTCTCAGGCAGAAAATGAGAAGTAGGAAATGGACTTGTGCCACTTTAATAAAAAAATAAACTGCAAAATGTTGCTGCAACCTGTTATGTCTCCCGCTTTGGCCTTTCATCTGGATAATCAGTGCTGGCTATTTTTCTGCTAGTCATTTTAAGCTGTAACTCTTTCCCTCACAAAACAGCATCGAGTATCGAGGCTGGGTTAATATAAAAGGTTCACATAAAAAAGTGGCTGGATTTTCCTTTCTCTCAGAAGCTGGAGAAAAGAGCACTGTGTGTGAAGAATTGGGTATGGTTTACAAAACCCTGGTGCATTTAAAATCTAATCGTAAAACAATGACTTATGCTCAAAGATTCATATAAGTGCTTCCACTATTTTGTCTCCAGTGGGTACCATCAAGAGTTTTTAATTTTTTTATGTTGACAGTTTACTGTTCAACAAGTAGTTAGAGAAAGGACTGTGATTTTTCTGAATATGTACAAGTAGCCATTGGGGGATACAAATGTTATGTTCACGTCCTTATAGGTCAGAATGCCCTAACATGCATTTTCATGGAGGACTAAAAAAATAGAATCTTGCAGTAAGTGATACTGAAAACCTATACATGAGCTAGGTAGGGCGTGACAACATCTTAAAGGGATTATTGGAAAGCAAAATTCCTCCCTTAGCTTCCTGTTATCAGTGGTGGCTACTTGTTTCTAAATTTATAGACTGAATAAGGTCAAAACCACAGTCAAGGTGTAAGAAACAAATGCTCTTCCAACCCATAACTTTGCCCAGAGAAGCAAAGTAATAATGATTAATAATTATATTAATGATTGTTATAAAAGCTGCATAAGGGATTCTTGCTGCTTGCATATAGGCTAGGTCTCACTCTACCTATCTTGCCTCCGTATTTAGTGCCATGTTTTCTTTTCTGAAGGGGCGTGAAGAAAGCTGATGTGCTGTGGTCAGGAGTGAGAGTTCCAAAAAATTAGCTTCACAATCCTATTTGCTGAAAAATCACACCCTCCTACAAGAGTAATCTTACTAAATTTATTTTTTTAATCTATCATTATAAAAGTTAAATCAATACTGGTACAAATCATCTGAGACTATTTTAATATATTAGATTTCAGTAGCTGAGGAGTAGAGAAAGCTTTTATAAAAGAGGAATCATGATATTTAGGTTTTGTTAAAATGGCATATGGAATGGTCATCAAATTATATTACACTTTCTAAGAAAATTAATAGGTGCTGTTGTGTAAGTTTCATAACCCTTACCTTTGATCCCCACTAGTTATCAGAGCAATACTGGACAAAACATCTATCCATGCAAAATATTTCAGCTGTAATATAATTTACTCACTTTCCATTCATCTGAAGTAAAGTATTCATGTACTGATCTTCAATTCACTGTTCATGCTATCTAGAAGATGGTAGTTGTTGAAATACCTAGACAGGACAGCATAGGCAAGGCAAATTTCTGCTTTCCAGTGCTTGCACTGTGCACACAAAATCACGTAATCATAGAATCACTTATGTTGGAAAACATCTTTCAGATTATTGAGTCCAGCCATTAACCCAGCACTGCACAATCTGTCTCTCGTTCTAAGGTTCAACACTGTGTTTGCCAGTACACACATGCTGGTAATTGAGTTCAGTGCTTCCATATAGGAGTTATTCTGACATACGGTTTTCTCCCATCACAGAAGCCTAGAATCATATAGAATCATGGATTCCAACAGTTAAACTAACACTAGCCATTTTCCTAGGTGCCACATATACACATCTTTTAAATACCTCCAGGGATGGTAACATGACCACTTCCCTGGGAAGCCTCTTCCAATGCTTGAAGACCATTTAGGTGAAAAAATTTTTTCTAATATCAAGTCTAAACCTCCCCTGGCACAACTTGAGGCCATTTCTTCTCATCTTCTTGCTTGTTACTTGGAAGAAGAAACTGACCACCACCTCACTCCAATCTCCTTTCAGGTAGTTGCAGAGAGCAGTAATGTTCTCCCTGAGCCTCATTTTTCTGGGATAAACAAACCCAGCTTCCACCAGACTTATGCTCGAGACCCTTCACCAGCTCTGTTTCCCTTCTCTGGACACGCTCCAGCCCCTCAATGTCTTTCTTGCAGTGAGGGGCCCAAGACTGAACACAGGCTTCCAGATGCAGCCTCACCAATGCCAAGTACAAGGGGAAAATTTCTGCCCCGGTCCAGCTGGCCACACTATTGCTGATATAGGCCAGGATGCCATTGGCCTTCTTGGCCACCTGGGCTCACTGCTGGCTCATGTTCAGCCACTGTCACTAGCATCCCCAGGTCCTTTTCCACTGGGCATCTTTCCAGCCATTCTGCCCCCAGCGTGTAGCCCTGGCTGGGGTTGTTGTGACCCAGGTGTAGGACTCAGCCCTTTGCCTTGCTGGACCTCATGCAACTGGCCTCGGCCCACCAATCCAGCCTGTCCAGATCCCTCAGCAGAGCCCCCCTACTCTGCAGCAGATCAACTTCCACCCAACTTGGTGTGATCTGCAAACTGACTGAGGGTGCACTTGATCCCCTCATCTGGATCACTTGTAAAGACATTAAACAAGACTACCCCCAATACTCAGTCCTGGGAAACACCACTCATGACCATCGCCGGCTGGATGTAACTCCACCACCACTCTCTGGGCTCAGTCATGTACTCATTTTCTTTTACTGGACAAACAGAGCACCTGTTTCAAGGCAAGAGCAGACAGTTTCTCCAGAATACTGTAAGAAGTGTATCGAAGGCTTTACTAAAGTCCAGTCTCAAGATGATGTGCTCCATGACCTTACCCAGAACCAAGGTAAGACTGACAGGCCTGCAGGTCCCCAGATTCTTCTTCCAACCCTTCTTATAGAGGGGTGTCACATTTGTAAATTTCCAATGAACTGGGACCTCTCTGGTTAGCCAGAGCAACTGGTAGAAAGTTGCTTTGAGTTGTTCTGCCAGCTCCCTCAGTACTCTGGGGTGGATCCCATCGAGCTCCAAAGACTTGTGTGTGTTGAGGTGATGTAGCAGCTCACCAGCCATTTCCCCTTGGAATATGGTGTCTTCATTCTGCTCCCTGTCCCTGTCTTCCAGCTCAGGGGACTGGTACCCAGAGACCAACTGGTCTTATTTTTCAAGAATGAGGCAAATAAAGCATTAAGCTCCTCAGCCTTTTCCTCATCCTTTGTCACTGTTTTCCCTTGTATGAAGTAAAGGATGGAAATTCTCCTCAGCCTTCCTTTTGTTGCTGATATATTTATAGAGGTGGCAAGGAGCTACACAAAGCAATTGAGTCACTGAAGCTTGGGGGGCATGAAGATTGAAAAGGCTATGACAGTAGCCACCACTGTCTCTCTTAGGTCGCAGAGGATGTAGTACAACCAGCCTTCTTTGAACAAGGCATCATGCCAAACCTATCATGCCAGACAAGTGCTTTTAACAGCTGCAATTAAAAATACACCAGTGCCTCCAGAGAAATATATTTTCCTTCCTGCAAGTGCATTTTTCTGCCATTCTCTCACTTTCATTCCTCCCTCATATGACAAAATCCTAAGGTCCAAAATGTACAACTGAACCAGTGGCAGGCCTGACATGCAATTTCTGGCAATTCACACTAAGATAGCAAATGGTACTTCATGTAACCGGGAAGTGAACATTCCTTAGAGGATCCAAGCATATGTCTCACAAACCACACTTGAAATTGAGATTTTTTTTCTGCTGTTATACAGAATTTCAGCTCACATAATTTTAAATCAGATCCCAGTAATTTCAGTTATAAGGTCAAAGGAGTATTAAAAAAAAATCCTAGTAAGCTTAATCAATATGTTACAAATAATTTTAAAGCACGGGGGTTTTTTTGCATATATAGTCCACAAAGAAATGTAACGTAATGTTTATGGTACAAGTGTTCCAAGCAAATCTGTACTAAACTTTCCACATAAAGGCTGACATGAATATTCAGATATTTTATTTGTAATATAACACCTCATTTTTCTCAAAGATTTTACCATATATCATAGGAAGTTAACAGGCAAAAAGGAGATGTTAATAGAGATAGGAGAAACTGAACATGTAGAGATATCAAATCCATTTTTGTACACTGAAAAGGCAATGGTATATGGAGCTGTTGTGCTTAACTGCAGTGTACTCTGAGATAGCAAAGAAAAAGTAAAAAATGGTTACTGTGTACTAAAGAGGCGACTTTGTTTAAGATAAACTATGTCCTATCTTTTATCTTTCTACTTCAGTAATAAATTTCAGCAATTTATACCTCTAACAGCAGAATTTGCTTTATCAAATACTTGAATACCTACAGTTACTTGGGATATTATCAGTGATTTATCCATGCTGATAACTGTTTTGAGACAAACAGATAAAGCAGTCTTTAAAGGCTTAAGAGAAAAGCAACTATAGCTGTGTATGAGAAGGGATGTTGAGTGGGGGTTTTTTAAGAGCTAAAAGAGAATGATTTGAATTCAATTTAATGTCCCCTACTGTGTCAAGTTGCTTGGATGGTACATTAAGGCTTTGAACTTTTTCAGTCTTCTAATCCTAGTCTTTCTGAACTGAGTGACACATAAACTGAAAACAAACAGGTTATTTCAGTACCTGAGGTCACAAGAGAAAAGAGATGCAGGTGAAAAGGCTACCAGGGCTAGCAGGTTTGGCCAAGGTATCCTTCATAACCCCACCAGTGCCAAAACCTTGCACATTAAAGCATTTGGCTCTTAAGTCCTTATTTGTCTGGTGTAGATAGGGTCACCAGGACTTCATCTTATGGGGGCAAGTAATCATGAAGACAAAAACTGAGATTTCCATGACAAGAAACATTTGAATTTTAACCAAATTACCTACATTTATAAGATGATTCGAATATTAAGTTGAACATGTTTGATTAGACAAGAATATTTTATTTAGCTAATTGTTTTTATTTTTGTGAACACGGAACACTAGAGGACAGTAAAAAGTTTCCTCTGGGATCTGAACAATAACAGCTCTAGAGCTGTGATATACACATACTACATTCTTTGCCCAAATGAATGACACAAAGATTGCCTGTCATAAGTGAAGTCATTGAACATTATATGGAAGAGACATCAGAACAAAGGCGATAATTTGCAGATGATGTTAGTTCTGTGAGAATAAGAGTGTTATTTTATCAGTGCAGAGTCAGAACAATAGAAATAATTTGCAGATAAAGTTTGAAAGAAAAGCAAGGGGGAAAACGGTATTTTTATCAAAGATAAAGCCTAAAGTTTGTGATGACTACTCTCCTGAAAGATTAGGATGATTCACTGTGGAAAAAGGAAGCTAAATAAATAATTCGTCTTCACCTGAAAATGTATCAGAGGAAGTCCATGGGGATTTGAAACACATTGTTTCTAAAGCAGGGGCTACAAATGCATTTTTCTTTTGGGTTTTTGGTTGGTTGGCTGGTTGGTTGGTTGATTGGTTTGGTTGGCTGGTTGGTTGGTTAGTTGGTTGGGGTTTTTTTGTTGTTGTTTGTTTTTGATTATATTCTGACTCCTTACATGCCTTTTTCTGTATTCTAGGTTCTCTGGGTGCATGCAGTCCCTCATGTGTGTCCGTGGAGACACAATAAAGACGCTCTTACACCTGCCAGGTTCAGCAGAAAGGCGGAAATGGAATGCTTTTATTTACATTATTTCATTCTTATACACGTCCCAACTCCACAAGAGATTAGAGAGCATGTCACTTCCTTCTCCATTTCACTGGAGAAGAAAGGTGCTCATCAAAGTTGTCATATTACAAAAGGAATGAAAACCAGAAAATACTGTTAAGTAAACACTGGCTATTATTTACATGAAACTGTGTGAAAAGAATCTGACTCCAAGGTTAAAACAGAAGGCTTACAAAAATCCAGGGCAACACTCATGTAGTAAATCCAGTTTTCTTCCATTCCTCTCTAACCTATACTTCCCTAAACTCACTCCAGTCCTCCTCACAGGCTTCTTAGTAGCTTCTGCCCAGCCATGGGCCAGTGCTGTGCACTGACTGGCCCACGGGCACACACCCATTGCTTACACAGCTGACTTTGGAGCCAAGACTGAAGTTTTTCTGTCAATTTGATTGAATTTGTGTCTCTTTCCCTGTAGTTATAAAAATCTTCAGATCTTTGAGATCAGTGAGTTTACAAGAGTTTTGTTAAGAAGTTCAGTCCATTCTTCTGGGAGTTCCATCACTGCACCCCTGTTCCCCGAAGCACTGAAGACAGACAGACACCATCACAGACACAGCTGCAACAGATATGCTGTCCTGCCAGACTGTGCTGATCACGAACAAGCTACTCAACACGTATTCCCAAAAGCCCCAAGCAGATGACTTGCTTCACCTTATACTTCATTTTCCCCCTCTTCCCAAGCTATTCGTGTTTACCATCCTCAACTCCTCCTAAATAAACTGCCCACTGTAACTTACCCTAACCTCCCTGGGTCTGGTTTTGCTGACTTTATACCCTTACTTGGTGGCTCTGATACAGCTGTCCCTGTACTTCCTGCCTTGGCCCTCAGTTCTGTGCAGCTGTTGGTTCCCTTCCTTTATCCATGGTGTCCTGCTGTCTCTCTTGTGGCCATCTTATGAATGTCACCAAAAGACAGGGTATGTCATGTGCACTGCTCCTATTTGCTGTGAGCACTCTGCAGCTCCTCATGACATTAACTTGTCTGATGTGCAATAGCTCAGGATCTACACACACATAGCTTAACCTTTGAAAGGGAAGATATACAGACACACAAACTGACCGTACACACATATTAAGCTCAAAACCTAGGAACAATGGCACACTGTCCTGGTAAAATCAAACAGCCAAGCAAAATCCATCTCAGTCCCAAGGGAAATGGAATTTCAAGAATCTCCATAAGAAAAGAGATAAATGATAGTACTCGATGGGAAGGAGAAAGAGATTTTACTTGGGATATGAGCATATGAATGAAGTTTTTCTACTACAGTAAAGTTAGTGGTTGTAAGAAGCCCACTGCTACGTTGAAAACACAGATTTACTTACTAAATACAAATCTAAAAATAAGACATTGCAGCAAGGCTATGCGAGAAATAATGACAACAATAGACTTTTATCTGAATCTTTTGGTATATGTCAGAAGTTATAATACTAGTAAGGAAAACATATTCACATCATAGATATCACAGAGACACAGTGAAAGTGCTTTTTAACAAATATATACAAGAAGGTGTGGAATTGCATATATTACCTAGAAGACTTACTCTGAAATTCAGAAAGACTTACTAATTTACTGGGTATCTCACGGTGGATCTAGCAAGAGAAAACAGTCATTGCGAAGGAGTAGGAAGGGGGTGGGGGATACTTTTTTTTTAAATTTCTTTTTTTAGGATACATGCAAAACTTTCAATGCAAGTTCAGTAAGTTTCAAGACGTGAATAAAGTTACTGTGGAGGAGCCACTGTAGGTTTGTTTTTAACTTAAAATGAAATTAACTGGTAGAGCAGAGCTAATATAGGGTCATTGTGAAATGATGAGGTTTACTATATAAAAAAGATTTGAAGTTCTTGCTCTGACTTAAAAAGCAGACTAAAAGAGGAATAAAAAAAACCCCACAGTAAGATCTCTCAATAAGATTATCTAAAGGATAAATGAGCACGAGAGCTACTACCTACTGAGAGAAACTACACTGAACACACAAAATCAAACCCCTTTTGAAGTGTAGGTATGAAAAATAAGAAGAGACCATTCTAACTGCATCAGTAGTTTTTTGTAATGATCTGAAAATGGAAAAAGAATCATTATAAAAGTGAAAACAAAAGCAGATAATTAATGATAAGTATAATGGAGAACTCACATGCCCCATATGGATAACAATCAAAAGACTGGGGTGCAAAACATCTTTCAATTAGCTGGAGACAAAAGGCAATGAGAAGAAAGTCCATAAATACATTAAGCAGTCATGGGAAGACAAAAGAAAGGAAGAGATCACTATTTAATTGGATAGGAGACATAAATATGGATCATACACAGAGATGGCTAGTGCTCCACACTACCTCAGATTTCATACATGGAAGAATTAATTACAAGCAGATACCAAACAAAATGCATTTTAAACAGTAGTCCGGGAAAAGAAAAGAAGCTGAAGAATATGTAGAAACAGTGAACATATAAAGCTTTAGCGAGTGAATTACTCTGGAGAACTTTTCTCATTAGCCAAGGCAGTCTCAACAAGAAATCGCCTGCAAGTATACAAGAAGGAAGTAGCAGAATACCAAACACACCTCCTCTATCTACTGGGATAAGGAAAGGCTGAGGAAATAGAAACATATTAATCTAGCTTTGAAAGTCAAAATATTGCAAAATATCAAAAAAAGAAAGCTATAAAAAGAATATTAGACAATATATAAGCAGACAATAAGAGTTTGCCAAGCATAGTAAAGCCAATGCAATTGCCTGCCACCAGCAAATATAAGAATTACTTTAATATGGTTAGTGATGCTGCTGCAAATTTAATAAACAATCTTGTTAATGATAACCTGAATGTAATTACTACTACAGAGAATCATGACTTTGGGGAAAAAAAAATCACAACCATTCCTGCCATTATCAATTGTCAATCATCAATTCTGGAGTTACAAAACTTGGCAAACATCTTCAGTGATGGCCCAAATCTGGGACTACAATGTATTTTCAACAATAATTTACACAACTGCAGTGGAACTGCATTCATATTGCACTAGGGGTAAAAAGCATTTTGCCAGACAGCATCAGAATTCAAAATAATTTTGACAAAGTTCAGTGTGTTCAAAATTGAGAGAATAAAATTCAACAGAGATCAGGCAAAATACTGATATTAGAAAGGAGAGATCATGTGCACTAATACAAAAAGTGACTATACAATCAGGGAAGAACTGGCTGATAGGAAGTTAGGTATTAACTGTGATCACATAGCAATCAGCAAGGCCAATGGCATTTCAGAAAATGGGCATACTTCTTTCTGGGTTATGTTAGTAGGAGATGCCTTGTGACAGGGTGTCAATCATTTAATTTCCTGAGCTGGTAGAGTTCTCCAGAGATAATTATACTTTCAAAAGTAGTTCCCTTTAAGAAAGCTATAAACTAGAGAAAGAAAAAAAAAAAAAAAGAAAGACCAATAATAAAACCCAGCACATTCTAAGTGTTTTAAGGTGGATGCAAGATTGAAAGAGTTGTCTTACTACCAGTGCACTCATATTATATGGCATGGTGTTTCATGTAAACCTCTTATGGGGAACTGCACCATGGCATATTCTGTAAAAAATATCTGTAATCAGCACATAGATCTTCATAGAAAATCCCTTAATACAATACATTCTCTTTTCTTTCTGATACACCATTGATCATTAATGACCTCAAACTGAAAAAAAAGATGCCCTAGTGTAAAAATGTAGCACCACTGAAACAAGGTTCAAATCGGATCTATTTGGCAAACAAACTAGAAAGTATATTAAAACTTATTGTATCATTCTGATTATCCTTTGAATGGTTATAAAAATTTATAGTTACTGGAGACACTAAGAAGGGTATGTGTATTGTAAGGGCTTTTCATCCCTCCAGGCCTCCTGGAGTTCTTAAAAAAAAGGCTTATTCTAAATGTTTGTATGCTTCCTCTTCTTTCTATAGTAAAACAAACATCATGTTTCCTCATCAGAACAAAATGTAAAAATATTAATGATCACTATTGACCATATGATAAAATATTGAGATCTAGACTGAGGTATTTGCAAACGTCATGGACTTCCCTGTCCAGGAGTGCCCTGTAACAGGAGTACAAGTTGGATCTTGGCAATGATGACACGAGCTGTGGTCAACAGCAGTCGTACAAAGTTTTGTTACAGGAACTGCCCAGAATATGGTCAGTAGGGTCAGAATAAAGTCTACACTCCTTGTCCTTGGGAGGAAAAGCGCAGAACAATAACAGGTATATTGAAAGAACAGACTCAGTGTAACAGTGAGGCCCCTGAGAATGAAGCACATGCTGCAAATGGTCTGTTCCTGGCCACTAAAGGAGTGCAACTTGGAGAGCTCAGCAGAATTGCTTTTATAGCACAATAAAGAAAATAAAAAACAAACACCAAAGACATAAATCTGGATACAAATAATGAAAATTCAAAGGAGAAAACAAGAAAGAATGTAAGATCACAGCCCCTACAAGAATGAGCATGAAGGAAAAGCAGGGAGAGCATTGCTCCAGCAGTATCTCCCCTGGTTAAGGATGCTGCATCTGATTAATGTCCCACACTTGTTCAGCAGAGGAAAAGAAGTGCTATTTGATTTGATGTTCATCACATTTTGCTTATGCAATTTAGAAATCATATAAGAAGTGTTATCTGTTACTATATACTTATAATGGCAGTTTTAAAGAGTGGCATGTGTATGTTTTATTTAGCAACACTCCTACACAGTAGCATAATTGATATTGCAGTACCAAATCAGAATAAACCCCGATGCAACAGTAGATCATTCTTAGACCTAAGCTACTTTAGGATAGATATGTTAAAATAAAAAATGATTTTTAAAAAATTTCTCTACAGTATAATTAGAGATGATAACAGGTATTTAGTTATCCTGCCATCCTTCCTGCAGTTTTAGAAGTTGCAAGATGCCCATTCAGTTTCACATATATGTTAAAATGGTCACATGCAGCAATGGCAGAACAAGACTCCATTGGTTGCTCTCACCAAATGTCAAGAAACTTTCACTCAAAGCAGCAAGAGCCAAGAGGATACAGTTCTACAGGGTGACAGATTCTCTTTCAGATTGCATTAGGACTAAATTTGTTTGCTATAAAGAACTATAAGCTATTTGATAAAGTTAAATTCATAGACTTTCCAAATTATCAGACCTCTTTTACTTGAATGACTGAGCTAAAATAAAATGCTATTTATTTTCTCTAGGCTGCATATCACATCTGGAGTCTTCTCTGTATGGTTTAGTCTGTAAGTATGCACCCACACAGGAGAGAATGGAAGAACCCTACAATTAGAGCTCTATGCAAACCACCCAAATTTTAGGCCCGAGTGTACACTATTTACTTAGCTGTATCTCCTTTGAAACAGGCGAGCAGAGGGAACCTAGGGAGGAATGGGGCAAGATTGAAGTCTTTTTCCAGCCCTGTTGGCTAGAACAGCTGCACCACTGCAGAGAGATACTAATTTCCAGAAGTAAATTACTATTCCCCCAGAGCAAGGAAGAAGCAGGAGAGAAAATGTGATTCAGAGGAAAATCTGAGTCACCATACTTCCCCAGGCTGGCATTACAATGATGCAGTTCACAAACCACCTCTTGCTGAAGGCTGTGCCAATAGGCACAATCTCACCCTAAATAAAGAACAGGACAGTTGTATCAGCAACTTACAGCTTCCAAAAGTAAGCTTTATATGCTGATGTTTAAGGCTTACGGGAAGATCAAGAATCTAGGAAGCTATGAGACAGAGCACTTGCTATGTTCTCATACTAAAATATCTGTGTCACATGCCTTGTGTCTTTTCATAGCACAGAAAGTCCCCTCTGTAGAATAAAAACCCAGATGGATCATTTTATAATGATTAGGCATCACTGTTTAAATGTAGACACCATGAATCACTCTGCAACAGCTGTCAGCAATTTGCCTTGGAAATAAAAGCAATCATCTACCAAGTTGAAAGAGCTACTTTATGGGAAAGGGATGGGAAGCATGTATTCAATAAAAACAGAAAGACACAAAAATCCAGAAAAGCAAAATTATTTAGTTTTGACGAAGTATTCTGTAGTAGCTATAGACTATCATAATTTAGATGGCTCTGGAGTCATGTGGTCCAACCACAGAGCCAGTGATGAATATTGATATTCATCATCTAAATGTGATTAACATCACTGATGTATCCATGTATTTTATTATCAGAAATAAAAGAAAGGTGCATTAGTATTAGCTACTTGGGAATAAGATTGGTTTGGCTTTTAACAATAAACACCCTATAGTTAAAAAGAAGTTTATTTTGTTTTGAGCCTAGATTTGCATGTGTAAAGAATTTTCCTGCTACATATGAGAAAATAAGAGTGATCTTACTTTACCAGATTTTCTGTTAGAAAAATGGAATAAGCATACAGGAGGAAATACTGTAGACAAAACAGGAGGAAAATACAGGAGGAAAACTGGTGGACAAAAACTGACAAATCCTACTGTTTACATTGGTAAGCATTGTATTAGCAGTGTTGTAAAACTATTATGGAAAGATTCAGCTATTTCTGTTAAGAGCCCTTTTTGTGCACATGCTTAAAACTGCTGCCATTTTGAGTTTCTAAAACAGTGTCTCATAACCCACGTTCCCTTCAAAGGCTCGGAAGCAGAAGTACACATGCCCAGGAAGACATGATCAGAATCTAAGACAGTAACATCCTTTAACTCAGCAATGCAATCTGAGCATCAATGGCAACTGCGATAGCACAAGCTTGATGGTTAAGAAGTAAGGGAAATATTTTTTATCATTTCTATACCAGCCTAGGGTTGCCTTTATCCAAGAAGCAGGAAAACAGGTCTCTTCCAAAGTCTTCTTCAGCAGAAGATATTTTGCTATCACACCTCTCCTTTCCCACGAATGTGATCCAGTTATTAGTTTAGACCAAAGGCTGGAGTGTAAAGAATGAAAAAAGTCACAGGGCTACATACCTAAAACACAGGAGGAAATACAATTCTGCATCTCTGTTAGCTGGACATTCAGTTGGGAATTTGGGGAATAGAAATATATCATTTTCTGCCCTTGTAGTGCCTTGTTTATGTACATTATCCTCTGATGAAAATGCAAACACTGCTGTGAGATTTGGATACTTCATCTTACCACAGTACATTAACGGAAAAAAGGAGGGACAATATCTCAGGAGTCCACTGTCCAAGATCACACGTATAGTCTGAGCACTTGTTACTTGCATCAGTCACTGTAGAAACAGTGGTACTTGCTAAGCTATTTCACCGATCTCTGAAATATCCCAGTGTATGCCTAAAGTCATAACATGAAACATAAAGCTTACCTTTGTTCAAGGAAATAGTAACTGGCTGAAAGTATTGACCTTCTAATAGGGCCCACCTACAGCATATAACTGTGCTAAGGCTGTGTTTATCTGACTTTTGATGAAGAGAAATCACATCCATTTTTAAAACCCTGCTGTGATAATTTAGGCTCAAAATATCTGGCCCCATTATGAATACGACATTTTTCTATGGCTATATATTTTTGTGGACATTTTTATTATCTGTGATGTGATGTTTAATGTAAAAATGAAAAAAGGAGAGGAGCAATGTATTTTGCAAGACTAATGGACAGCTAAACATAATTCATTAGGTGAGATGAGCAGTGTACAGAATGAGAAGTTAAATCATGCAGCAATGACCTTGGACTGAGCAGCTTTTCTGAGCTAATGTACTGAATTTTGAATTTACTTTGTGAAAAGGTCCTTTTTTATAATGCAATAAACACTACAGAGGGGGATTCATATAATCAAATGCAGATGACTGCATTAAATTACACATTAGCTGTCTTACAGTGAAGAGAGAAAAGCAGCCACTTTAAGGGCACAATTGATTCACATACCTGAAAGAAGCAGACCTAAACCCACCTATTTCTCAGCATTCATTATAAAAGAAGAAAGGGATTATCGGTTCAATATGCAGACATCTCTATTATACCAGTATTGGATGAAATTAATTCCGTCCAGAAGGACTAAGAAATTCTGGTCTTTATAGTCAGCTTCAGGCATCCAGTTTAAATCTCATCCAGGGATTTAATTTTAGAACTGGGGAATGAGGAACATACCAGATAAAATAACAAGGCTTACCTCCTACCTCCTTCTCTAAAAATATACAGTTTGTCTTCCATTTGCAATATACCTCAAAACGAGTCAACTACTGAATCATTTAAGGTAAATGGCTTTTCTGAGGAATTTCTTCATTTTGGATTCTTTTCAATCACAAAGAACACTTTCATCCATCTTGCAAAATCTTCAATAGAATTCAAGGGAAACCTGTGACTCTATATAATGTTGCAATTTTTTTCTTTTAAGAAAATACTAGAAAAATATTCAGGAATACTACTCTTTTAATTTCTATCTTAGAGCAGTATTCTCAACTTCAGTCTTATTAATAACTGGCTAAATTTACTTGGCTGGTAGCACAAAGTATGTCTAGAGAAGTAAACACAGTAATAGCATCAGGCCTGCACTGCTTGGGAATTGCACAGCATCTCTCCATATAGACCCATAGTTTTCTAGCAGTGCTCACTTTGGTTTATGTTTTAGAAACCAGCAAGACCTGAAGTAGATGAATACTGTGTTAGTAAACACAGGTGTTCAGCTGGGACCCTGTGTTGTGGGGTTGTGGTGTTGCTACAAAATGACTTAAAATGCATGAGGCACGGTTTTTAAACAGCAAATATCAAATAAGTTCTGAAACTATGAAAGATGAAGCTTTCAGAATGTAAGATATTATTCATCTGTCAAAAGCATAGAAGCAGCTTCATATCCATTCTTTTCTTCAAAGAAAGCGTCATGCTACCCACAAAGTATAAGGCATATTGCAGTATTTGCTGCAGTTAAGCTGCAATAAAAGAAAAATCTTTGAATAACTTGAAACAAAAGTACCTTTCTGTAAATGAAGAAAAAAAGAATAATTTTGGCATACTACTTTATGTCCTGGTCATAGTTATTTTAATTAAGCTTATTGGCTCCTGTCTTTTCCAAGAAATATGTATTATTATTTATATGATTTTTTCTAATATTAATTTCATTCCAATGACTGTTCTTACGCTACTCAATATACCATCACTAAAATGGCTATGAAATGTCTGAGTCTGCTGAGAGCTAGTGACAAAATGCAACACAAGCTTCAAGCCTTTGGCAAGACACAGTGGCATGAAAACAGAGTAGGCTGAGGACAAGACTACTGAGTTCCTGTGCCAGCATCCTTGCTGGTTTCCACTTCAGTCTCCATCAAGCTAATATTTTCTTCTGACTTTTCTATTTTAAAGCGTTGAGATAATAATGATTAGGTCATGTCATCTTAATAAAGACCACTGAGATATACAGAAAGCAAACTAAGGAAATGCAGGTCATTTTAATAAAACAGAAGTAGATGCACATATCTAGAATAAGTTTCGTATTCATCATATCTTCTAAAAAAACCCTATAATGATAGAAAGGTAAAATTTCTGTAACAAATTTCACTGAAATATGAAAAGTAAGACATTTGCTGTTATAAAATCACCAGCTTAGGGGCCATTCTGAAAATGGCTTCATTCATTTCAGAGAAATTAACAAAAGCAAATTCTCCTTATGCTTCTCCTTTTTCTTCTGCTTTTTTTTCTTGCCTTATTTTTGGTTTTTTGAGATTCACCGGCACTACACATGAACCTGGGTCCAGCTGTCCAGTCTTTTGTTAGAGATTACTCCAATTCAGTCAGTTTATCACAGGGAAATCTACAACCTCTGGGTCCTTAACATGGAATAAACCATGTTATTAAACTATGGTTATTAAACAATAGACTATAATAGAAACAAGCTTCTTGATTTCCAGTGCCTACTAATTAAAATCCTCTTAAGCATTCCAAATTTTTGTTTTCCTCATACTGTACAATTTCTTCTCCATGAAGGCTCCACAACTTCACAGATAGCCAGAGCACAATTAAAATTGCACATTCCCTGCAAACAACCATGTGCAAAGGCATTTAGTCATAGTTCTAAAGTTAACAATTTACTGTCTTCATTAATTATAAAAAGCTAAAGTTTTGCTACAAATGTCTGTCTTAAGAAGATCTAAGGAAGACAAGCGTTGGATGTGTTATATAAAAGCATGTAAGAACAGCATTACATTATTAAAGGGAAAGCTGCCTTTAAAACTGGAATTCATCAATATTCACCCTTTTAAGACATTTGACTAGTGCATAAGTGACCTTGAAATAAGTTATGCATCTTCAGTGTAGGATGCATAACAAGTCATGGTCAATTAATACACAACAGAGCCCATAATGATGGAGGTTATTGCCTGATCTGGAGAAAAGGTAGTCAAGGGCATTGCGGCCTAATTTAGCTTCACAGTCAAATTGATAACTTCAGGTCCTCCAGTACTCAGAGACCATAGAAATGAGCACTCTGGAAACACACACAGATCTCTAATAAACACTGATGCTCTATAATGATGTTTAAAGATGATCTGTAAAACTTTAATAAAATAAATATCAGAGTCATACACAGCATTTCATAACCTTGCTAACACAAAATTACATGGCCCAGAACTTCTCCCCTACTGCTATTTCTCAATAGAAAGCTGTCACCCGAGTCAAAGAGTTAACTCTGGGTTTTTGCAGGGGCACTGCCTACGGAGAGTTTCAAGGTCCTCACTGGAATAGGCCACTGCATGGCTCAGACCAGGCAACCATTAGAAATGTTCCTACAACTCTTCAGAGCTGCAGATTAAGCAAGCACCATGCATTGCACCACTCTTCAGTATCTCGCCTTGATCAGCTCAACCAGAGGAAAGACAACAGGGGCCAGATAAAGAGGATAACATTAAAATAGGAAGAAAACACGAGGCTACATTTTCTTAAAATTTAGACTGTGTAAAAATGCATTGGTTTTAATGTTTATAATTCGTTTCTGTAGAGGTCCTGAACATAATTAAAACTCTGCTCATTAATATCCACTGTAATTTTTGTGGATGGTTTTTCACAGCAAAGATGACCTACCCCACCCCCTCCCCCCAAAAAAAAGTCAGATGAAAAACTTTGGTACCAATTATAATTGATTGTTTTTTAAGTCAGAAATGAATTTTCCATATGTCCTGAAGCAGATGAAAATAACTGAATAATAAATAAGAATGTTTTATATTTGCAGTATTTGGAGCCTTTAATCTGAGGATTTTAATAGGGCTCTGAAAAGTATTTCCTACTTAACCTTCACTTTGCTATGAACAAGGCAAATTCTTGTAACTTTCCTTTTAGCTCAGATGAAAAATAAGGAAAAAAAAGGAAGGAAATGGTGTGATTTTTTTTCTATTTTGTGCCCCCATGCTAGCTCATAATCAATAATGCAAACCATTTCTTTAAGGTAAAACACCTCATTGTCATTCTTCACACACATAAATCTCACAGTGAAGCAATGCTCTAAATTCTAGTTAGCCGTCCTGCCTGGAGGCAAGAGTCAAAGTTCAAATACTAGTGGTACTCCTGTTAGTAAAGCAGTGAGGAGCTAATATAAGTTATGGGTAAACTGATTCTCCCTGTTGCACCTCAAGACTGCGCTACAGAAATATGAAGAATGCCTCTTCAGACAACCATCCAAAAGAAAAGATGCTGAGGTCAGTATTTCCTTGTTCCCTAGGAAATCACCACTGCTGACATCACAGGTCTGAGGAATCTGCATGGCTCAGTGGCAAGTACACTAAGACACATGAAGAGTGACCTGACCCTTTCAGGCTGAGGAGGAAACTCCCTGTCCTAAAAGAAGGATAAGTGGGTAAATCAGATTGCTGGCGCCATCATCCTCACCTCCCCCAGAAATACCAGGGATGAAGCAAAGCAAAGAGATCTGCCAGCAAATACATTCTACTCAAATTAGTGCTTTGTTTGGAATTCTGTGAAACTGCTTTTTCCAGCAAAAAGACCATTCCAGGAAAAAAACCTCAAACAAAAAGCACCAACACAACCACCACTACCACCCCTATCCTCGCAGCCTGACTTAGCTATTCTGTGCTGCTAATCCAATTGCTTTGCTGCACTGTTACTTTCCAGTGTAACTTTTCTCACTCAAGACAGGCTGAATTGATAGAAATGAACTCAAATTCTGATGTCGCAGCATTCATGTCAGTCACATTCAATAGATATTGATTCCTCCCTCTCCCTTTTCCACAAACTGCTAAAGTAGGATTGGGGTTGAGGAAAGAATGAAGGAACTTTGGAGATTATCTGAGATAAAACTCTTCTTTGTCAGGGACAGGAAAGGGGAAAGTCATCTTGATCGCTGAAAATGCTGACTGAAAATTTCCATGTCAGGTCTCACACAGATGACAGTGAAAAGTAGGAAACAACATGGGTCATCATGCACCCTGTCATCACAGAGTAAATCATGAAGTTAAATGCTTGAGTTTCAAAAATCATTACAGGGAACAGAAAAGGGAATTTTGTGAAAACCAAGCATAACCTATTCAAAAAGCTTTAAAAACCTATAAGGTTTAATTAATACAATCAAAACAGTAATCAGAATAACATGTGTCTATGTATTCAAAATGTACATGCACATGACACATACAATAATATATCTCTGACTCTAAAAATAAAATTTCATGGAAGAAGTAGTAATCATCCTATTTATTTAAAAATTGACTTAGATCACAATACTAACCTTAAAATTCTGTATTTGTTTATCAGAAATAGTTCTGTGTTGAATACTGAGAAATGAAGACTGACAGATCCAAAATTAGATATTCTTATATCATTCCATGCATTACCCCACAAAGCTCAAATATTTTCTGCAATTTATTTACTAATCTCTTGGATTTTTTTATTTGCTTTGAGTATTAGCTACCTGAAGAAAGATCATCTTATTACAAGATCAGAAATTATATCCAAGCGTTGTTTGTTTTTAAATCTGAAGCCTAAACAATTACCTACCTACAATATTTGTCCCTCAGTCTAAGGTTCAACACTGTATTTGCCAGTACACACATGCTGGTTATCAAGTTTGGTGTTTCCATATAGAAATAATTCTGAGATAACCTTGCCTTCTAACACAGAATCCTAGAATCATTTATGTTGGAAAAGACCCTGAAGACAATTGAGTCCAACCACAGACCTAACACTGCAATTTCCTAGCCATTTCCCTACGTGCCACATATACACATCTTTTAAATACCCCCAGGGATGGTGACACAACCACTTTCCTGGGAAGCCTCTTCCAATATTTGACCACCCTCTTGATGAAGAAAGTTTTTCCTAATATCCAGTCTGAACCTCCCTTGGTGCAACTTGAGGACATTTCCTCTTGTCCTATCACTTGCTGCTTGGAAGAAGAGACAGATCCTCACCTGGCTCACACCTCCTTTCAGGCAGTTGTAGAGAGTGATAAGGTTCTCCTTGAGCCTCCTTTTCTTCAGGCTAAAATCCCACAGCTACCTCAGTCACTCATCAGACTTGAGTTTCAGACCCTTCACCAGCTCCGTTGCCCTTCTCTGGACTCACTTCAGCACCTCAATGTCTTCCTTGTAGTGAGGGGCTCAAAACTGAGCACAGGATTCCAGGTTCAGCCTCAGCAGTGCTGAGTACTGTGCAAGAACTGCAGGCCACACTGTTCCTGATACAGGCCAGGATGCCATTGGGCTTCTTGGCCACCTGAGCACACTCTGGCTCAAGTTCAGCTGCTGTCAACCAGCACCTCCAGGTCCTTTCCCATGGGGCAGCTTTCCAGCCACTCTGTACCCAGCCTGTAGCGCTGCAGGGGGTTGTTGTGACCAAAATGGAAGATCCAACACTGCCTTGTTGGATTTCATACAATTGGCATCAGCCCATCTTGCATTCTCTCCATCTTCTCCTGCTATTATGAGTGAGGTAATCTTCTGTTAACTTTAGCTGTGGCTCCTTAATGATTAGGGACCGGATTGTTACACAGAGTGATCACATAAACCCAGCCCACTTTGGAAATAAGGCCAAAGAAACAGGCTACAAGACAAAACAGGTGAGGACAAACAGAACACGTAGAGCTGAAGAACATAATTCAAGGCATCTGGATTATCAGTATAAACGTACTCTGAAGACAGATTCACAGCTAGCTACTATTGCACAGCATGACTGTATCAAAGCAAGATGTCATTAAGGCACCCTCATTAACAGTGCCCGCCAAGGACAGGTAGGGTGCAACTCACCAGAACTGTGACTCCTATCACCCAGAAGCTGGAATGTAAGAGCTGGAATGGTTCACTGCATAAAAAATATTTACCAGGTAACCAGTCAGGACAGAGATGACTTGGAATGTGTTAATGGAATAGGAGGATGGCTGACTGTCTGGTACCTGCAGTGGATGAGATTTATCTCATACTTACTCTGAGCAACAGCAGAATTTGCACTGTCTTTTTGCTACAAGTGCCTCAACACCTGCTGTGACTCAGGAGCCCTTGCAGCCCAGGAGCAGGCTGTTTCAAAAGCGTTTGGCACTTCACTGTGCTGCCTCCCACCTGATCTAGCTCGGCTTTGCTTGTGACTCATTTAGCCTGCTAATCTCAGGAGAGGCAAGGCTTCATCTCATGCATTCCTGTTACTCTGGTGCTAGTTAACTTATGATGGATTCTAGTATATTATGAGACATTGCTGATTGGATCAGTTCAGCTCATTTTCTTAACCACCTTCATATGTCAATTTTGCAGAGACACAGGTATTTACATTTCTATTCCACATGTTCTACATCTTGAGTTGAAATAAGCCAGTCAGGTTTGAACTGACTTTCCTCTCAGAACACTGGAAGTATGCAACTCAGCAGAGAGGGTTTAACCCCCCTTTAGATCTTTTTCACCTCTGGATCATCTGTACTTTGTTAAGATGTTCATATAAAAACATATATAATCTCATGACATTTTCACTGTTTGTTCTCCATACTACTTTAGAATTACAGTGTGCTGTAGTTATAGCTAGTCTGTCTGTTTTTATATCTGAGGTTACAATGAGGAAACCTCAGAACAAAAAGATTCAGAGTATAAGGCCTTCCATCAATACTGGATATGTTATCTGTTGTCTCTTTCCTGTCTGTAAACTTTGCTAGTATTTCTGAAGTTCATGCTATTTGCACTTCTTTTTTCAGCATGATTCTCTATAAACATTTGCAATCCAGAATAGACTGTCACATTAGCCTGAAGTAACAGTGACAAGTAGACATGTCTACTGGAGTTAAGGTGTGATGCTACAACCCAATAAATACATTCTTCCATTCAGTGTGGATTATCAGGCTGGACACACTCACTAAAGTCTGACAAGAATTACCTCACACATCAGGTTGGCTCATGATGTGTGGGGAGTAACTGTGACAGTGTCTGCTCTGATCTGTGTAAACTTTAACATTACATGTTAAAGTTGCTTAACAACTTAACATTACATGTAAAACACTAAAAAAGTGTAAAACACACTTCCAAGTAACAGACTGGAAGAAACAAATATTTTCCTTTGCGGAGCGCCTTTAGTGTCAGAATTTCCAAAATGTCTGTAAGTATTGTATCTTGAACTGAAAATTACCATTTCAGTTTCTACTATAGAATATTTTTGCTTTCTTTGCTAGAATTTGCTTTCAAGAGTTATACTGCAGATAACAATCAGGACAGACTATGCAGTTTACTGTTACAACCAGTAATAACGGATGTTGCACCAGTTGATTTTCTTCTTACTCATCACAAACATCTGGAATGGTTAATTGCTGCGATAATGAGTGATGCAGAGAACCCAGGCAGGTGCAAAGGAGGAACCTTTATTGCCAAAAACCCGGCCTTTTTATGCCATTAGTCAGTTATCAGTTTACATCGTTTTAAGGCACAACAAACCAAGTTTAACCAACCACCATACACCACAAAGTGAACACGCAGTCACGCAGCATGCCTCTCTACCCCTATTCCAGCTGAGACACTCTCCCACAGCCCTTCTCTGCTTAGCCAAAGTAACAGGCTGGAGCCATGGTTCTACAAGGCCTTCCCTTTACAAAGCTTTATTTACGGTAACAGTTAATATTTGAAGTACAAGACATACAAAAACCCTTTTGAAAAACAAACAAAAACCAAAAAAAACCCAACTAACCAACCAAAAGAAGACCTGTCCTATTTTGAAGAGGAGCTGTTTCAAAATAGTGTGCTTTTACTTACAGGTATTTATTTGGAGTGTGCAAACAGAAACTGGATTATTCTTCTTCAGATATACTCAGTGGACTCCTCAGTTAAGTGCTACACAATTATACCTGTGCATGCCTCTTAAAAACACAAATGTTGGTGTGATTTCAAGCTATTAATTTGTTTATAAAGCTATATTACGGAATAAATGATCAGAATAATAAGAACACTTCAAAGAACAAGAAACAACCTTTATTACCTCAGAGTTGATCACTTCCCCCTATATAGAACTCAGTTCAAATCAAGATATATTCATACAATATTTTTAATTTTATCTAAGGCTAACTTTTTTCAACAAGGAATAGCACAGATATTTAGGATCTAGAAAATCATCTTCTCAGAATAATGCTGTGGGAAAACATACAGCCTTCTTTGGGGTCATATTAAGGAGATCTGTCAGAATGGTGTAGCACTGGTTTTCTGTGCCATCCTAGAATATCAGTTCACAACAGAAATGAAAATTTCCAAATGGTTGAAAATACTCATACTGTAAATGCATATTGTTTTATATGAGACACATAAACCTAAGCCATCTTTTCTTTCTGACTTCCCTGTAAGTAGTTACAGAACACTTGTCAGAGAAAGAGCAACTAGAGCTTAAGCATTTTGAAATATTTGCTTCCAAACTAATTACTAGCTTTCTACCTTAAAACATCAGAGGCAAAATTTTAACTACCATATTAATAGCTAAATACTTTACCAGGTGAGATTGCAACTAAATATTTTCAGAATATGCTGCCACTGTTCTTCTGTTGAAATAAACCATTTTCAAAGATACACTGCTCCCTAATCAATCAAATTCCTCCTGTTAATTAGAACTAAGGTTTCAATAGATGTTCATATGTTCCTGGCAGGCACTACACAATCTATAGTTTAAAGCATTTCGCACAATTAATTAATTGTCTTTTTCATGTTTATAACATGGAATACAAGCTTAAAGACCACAGGGAAATGATAATTAAATGAAGAGTACAATTATTAGTCTCTGTTGTATTGGCTATTTGCAAGAATGCAATCTCATCCTGACAGGGTTAGATGAAATCATGAAACACTTTTCTGCACCTTTAGCCTTGATGAGATTGTGATATTTATGTTCTCTTGTGACATAAACTTCTCTTAGCTGAACATGAATAACCAACTGAGAAAATATGTTTTGGATTTGCACGGCAGATATTGAAGTAATATAGCAGAAGGTTGTGTGGAAAACAAAAAAAGAGATGTTATTTATGATCTCTCTCATGGCTGGCCAACTTTCCTCTCTCATTGAGACACCTATTAGTATGTTTTCTTCCGAGGACACTTCTCTCAAATGACTCCTCTCTTAATATCTATTTTCTCTGCTTCAAAATGTCAAGTTTGCACTATTTTTTTTTCCTTTTATGTCACATAAATTCATTCTTCAAAATAAAATAAAATAAAAAAAGAAAAGTGGTAACAGGAAAAAACTTTAAAATCTGATTTGTACTTCAGTTGAAAGCAGACACTTTGCAGCCTCCTAATGCATCTCTACACAATAGATGGGTAATATATAGTGGCCTAGAAAGCAAAGAAAATATTTGCCTTCGTTGACAGTGAAATAACATGACCTTTCTTTTAGTTGGTGTGCTTCCAGATTCAGTCTCCCACTTAGAATGGCTCAGTCTATTTCTGGTTTCCCAGATCCATCAACATCCACTGTACCATCCTGGCACCACAGAAGTTTTAAAATGAGGCTGAACTTAAATCAGATTATTTTCTATTGTTTACGAACGGAGCTAAGAAGATGAACCTTGATTATCAGTGACAGGTCCTATACTCCTCACACATGGAGAGAGTAACCAGCAGCACATCTGAACATTTTGAAACATTCGTTAAACCTTTCTTAAGAGTAACAGCTGGTAAGAGTGCAACACGCCCAAAGTAAGCACTGTCAGCTTTTGGTAAGTATTTTATTATTCACACTGGATTTTTTTTTGTGTGCTTTTGTGTCCGGGGGGCACAATAATGAGGCTCTTACACTTGCCAGGTTTAGCAGAAAGAAGCAGAATGCTCGGTTTTTATTGACACTACATATTTTTATACACATTTTAATACTTAAGTAAACATTAGCTTTATTTACATAACTTTGTGTGAGAAAATTTGACTTCAAGGTTAAAAACAGAAGGTTATAGAAAAACAAAGCTTTAGCAAAAAACCCAAAGCGACATGCTTTCCCTCTACTAGTGTATCCATTCTTTCTAGACACTTTTTTATTCAACTTCACTTCTTCTAAATTATCTGCCATCTCCGCTGCATATTGCCCAATTATGAAATCACTTCTTATATATCTTTCTGTCTTACAGAGAATACTCACATTTTCAGAACTAATCAGTTTGAATCTCATCTTTGCATTTAAGAATACTAGTTTGCTGCTGTTTGAAATAAATGACCAACGGATCAAATTTATTTTACAGTATTTTATTGGAAAGGTAGATTTGCTGCTCCACAAAAGACTGGGAAAAGTCAAGCCCCATGCAAAAAGATTCCCGACACAATTTCTGCCACACACAACAGATGGTGGTAGCCAATTCATAGGGTGGTTGGAGAGCACAGAAATGAACATGGCAAAAGTAATCGCTCAGGTTAGAAGCACACATTGGAAAGATATGTTGGTTTTCTTTTGTTTGAGTATTATTTCTAATTTAAATTAATGTATACATTGATGAAGTCTTTGTACAGATATTACTAAGCATAGTTAAGGATAAAAGACCTCAAATCTGATCTTGAGACTTGTTTTTTGCAGCACTTGCAAAACAAAAAGATTAAGCCCAGGGCTTATAATTAATATAATAATTAATAATAAAATATTAAAGAAGCGACCAAAAAAATGTACTACCACTGAACACAAGATCTGAAGTGTGAATAGCCAGCCTACTAGTAGTGACAATTACAGGCAAGATAAAAATAATTTTTAGCATTTTATAATGCTAAAGTGTTTACAGTGTGTTGCACAGTATAAATATAATGCCACAGTGACAAAATTTGCAACAGCCAGAACTGTTGCCATGGTAAGTATTACCAAAAGGTGAAGAACACTGGGGAGACTCATCATGTCTGAATTACAGTAGAAAGTACAGCCAGGAAATGCCTTAAATTACTTATCCAGTGTAAGGCTTGGCAAGAAGCTGGAAAACTTTTAAATGTATGTGTGCACCTGGATAATGTCTCCAGACTCACTCTCCAAGTGTGGAGTCCTTTCACACTTCCACTGACTTCCACATGAACAGGAGGCTCTCAGCCCCTGAGAAGCTGCATTGCCATTGCCATGACTGAGCTCACGCATACAAATTAACAATGAACATCTGAACCTGCCTAAAGCGGTTTAATTGGATTTAATGGGACAACTCATATGCACCTAAGGATTTGGGTCTAATTCAGTAATTAAGGATTCCTAAGTGAAATTATCATTCTAGAAGTAAGAAACCTGTCAAAGAAGAGGTTTACCTAAATCAATATGAGTCCTACAACAAAAGAGCACTTGACTATAAAGCACTAGGACAACTGGTTCCTGTTCTGAAACAGGAATGTAAGGCTGTTCCTTGGATGAAGCAATGCCTGCTCCTTTGTTCTTTTAACAGACAAAATAAAATATAGTAATAAGGATTTAAAAATCACTTATATTGATTAAACAATTGTGGCAATTCTGAGCTATTATTATTCATTTAGTTCATAAATTTCTGTACGGTTCTGCTGAGTCACACAAATGGAAAACCTGGCCAATAGGGTGGATATATGACACGATTACTATACTGAGACAAAACATCCTGTTATGTTTCTGCAATATAGTTTAGCTTATTGATTTCAATACATGGATTGTGCAAGTCAGATAGGAGAAACAAAGACAGCAGTATTACTTGGGACAGCACACCGACACACAGGGGCAGTAGGTAAATAGCCTGAAAGACTACAAGAGAGACATGCCTCAAATTATGCCTATCTTTTTCTATGGAAAAGAATGCTAATGTCACCTAGAACAGTCTGAAAAAAACATCTTTAGTAATTTTGTACCTATTCTACCTTTATTAGAGATGCCTGTTTTTAAATGGGCAGCCTGGAACAACAACATCATCAGTACACAAATATATCCATCAATGAATTACATACCACTGGTTGCAGTGCATGTGGCAATAGCCACAGGGCCCACTCCAACAAATTACTGGTGGTCAAGCACCCAGGGCACTGGAATCTAACTTTGTGGTCACTTTGTGGTTCCCATGTACCCCCAGGAACCATGCTTTGCATATTGTTCTGTCGTAGATTTAAGATTTCTCCACCCAGTTTTATATATGCCCTCATGTTCATGCATATCCCTTACGGAATATGTATGTTTTCTGGAAAGTTCGGCTGTACTTGGTCCCCTATTTGTTAATCCAACTAGAACCCTCCCCTGAGTTGTCCCATTGGATGTTTTCCCCCTGTCACCTCCCAGTTTACTGAATCCCATTGGTTTTTACCCTTTACTCCACCCTTTTTACCCCCATACAAAAATGCCCCCACGGCTTTGTTCTTTGCTTTTCTGCCATCATGTTTCACCTAGAATAAAGGATTGGAACCACGCGGAGAGCCTCTCTCTTGTCTTTTACCTCTGCCAGCGCTCCTTATATCATCGGCTTGCAACTTGCTCCTCGCAGGGGAGCCGTCATGGGCTGCTACACTGTAGCCGAGCCCCTTCTGCTTCATTGCAGCTAGGTCCTGTCTCCAGGGTCACCTCCTGCAGTTAGACGCGGCGCAGTCCCGGGCAGCTTGCAGCTAGCGTCACCCACTTGGATACATACAGTCATACATGGTGAACTTGATACTCTATTTATACGTATATACAACTAACATACTTGTTATACTCTATGATCACACAAAAGGGGAATCTTCATCATCACTGAAAATGTACATGTGCAGATAGGAAACACTGCTTCTTTCTCTTTGATCAGCCTGTGAGATTTGTGCTCATTCCTTTAAAAGGAGTGACAGTCATCTCCTAGGAGGTGGCAGAAACTGCACATTTCTTTAGGAAATGCAGCAGCCTCAGTTACTGCATGCCAAAGACAGGGAAACGCAGCCTTATCCTTCAGCTCAACGAGAGCCTGAATGATTGCTAAGAGCAGCAAAGGGCTGTGAGCAGAACAACAGGAGATACTGCCAAGGACCAATAAGCACAGCAGTGAGGAGATGACTGAAAGCAAAGATCATCCTGCAAGGTCACAGGGAGAAGAAAGTCACTGATTTATAAACCTTGTATTTCCATTCTGCTTCATTCTGGCCACTTGGAGTTTTCTATTGCTTTTATTAATTATTCCAGTTCATAGCCTAAGAGAATCTGACTTTTTGAACTTCAAAGCCATTTGGATCCTCTCTGGAAAGCTCTTTATAAGGAAAAGGTTCAGGCTCCACTGCCTCAAAGCTCTGGCAGTTTTGGGCTCTCTCACAGCTCTCAGTTCTCAATGAAAGCTTAATAGAAAGTACACTTTTCCACAAGGAAGATAATGGTTTTTACAAACTGTAGAACAGAACCATTGGCAAGTACAATATAAAGGGCTCACTTGAGTATGTACTGTATTTCCTACAGATTTGATTTACTCAGCCATGTGATTCTCCATTCATGAAGCTACCATCTAAAAGGAAAGAGGTGCAGTAGTATTGATGATACAAAAAGTCCAGGCAAAGAAAGCATAGCAAGTGTGTCAGCAGGAAACCAACTGTGAAGAACTGAAGCTGGAGTCCAAGCTGGGATAACTAATAACATGCTACCTTTAAATACAGATGCCTGTAACTGTGCCAGCAATCTGTGAAGTTGCACAGCTAGAACTGTACTTTACTGCCTTAGATGCAGCTTTTTGATATGAATTTTCATTTATAGTATTTGGCCTTTACCCTCACACTGTTCATCTGGAGGCAAGTCAAGCTGAAACCATTTGAAGTGTACCCAATAAAAGCTACAATAGGCAGCATTAATACCCAAACACATACTTTTTTAAAAAAATCCATTTTCTATAGAATATTACTATGATCAAAGAGTTCAGGTTTCTCATCAGCTTTAGATGGTATGGATTATCACCATAAATCTTAGGTGAATTGTATTATGGTGATGCTTATTTGACAACTCTTCTTACTATCTGCCAGTGTAAAATGTCCTGCGAACAAAACGTACCATCTAGGAATGCTGCACATGTGCAATTCTATGTTCTTGGAAGCTGTCAATTTAACACTAACATACTGGCAAGGATAACAGAAAATAGAGAAGAAATATATCCTTTCAGAGACAAATTCTCTTGATCTCAGTAAAGAAAATTTCCTGTCAGATTAATGCTGTAGAAAACAGAAGATTTGGTCCACTGTTTCAAAGATTGCTTATTTGAAAAAAAGGGAAATAAAGCAATTTCCTAGTACTGGGGTTTAAGATTTTCAAAGATACAGCTATACTTATTTTATAAAGGAATATGTGCAGACAAGTCTCTCTGCCCAAACTTAAAAAAAGCAAATTATTTGATTAAAGAAAGATTCTCTATGAAAACTTGTTGCCCTGTTCATTTCTAGACTTCTGAGTTTGTAACCTTGGAGTCAGAGATTTTCACACACTTTCATGTAAATAATAGCGAATGTTTACTTAACTGTCCTTTTTTGTTTTCATTCTTTTACAATGAGAGAACTTTTGATGAGCATCTCTTTTTTACCAGTGAGACTGGAGAGGAAGTGACACCATCTTTCCAATCCCTTGTCGAATTGAGAAATGTATAAAATATAGGAGGACAAATAAAGTTCGTCCCTTTTTCTTGCCCATCTCACTCAGTGTGTGCCAGAGTGGTTCTTTCTCTTGTTCTATAGCGATATCAACTAAATAGGATATTTGTATAAATGAATATTAAATATATTCAAACTGTATAATACTATGAATTGGTAACTGACATATTAGTAGAACAAATAAAATATTAGGCTGGATCAATAGTTTTCTGACTTTACTAATAAGAAACTTCTCATTTAAGTTCAAAACTTTGAAAAGTCCCAAAAATATTCATGATTTATTCTTCTATGGTAGCTGTGCAATTTGGGAATGAAATTGATGAAAATTAACTTTCACAGATTTCTGGGATTTTCTCCAGAGGCTGATCAGATATTTAAAAGTTTTATATTGGGGATGAATATGAATTTACTCTGCTGCTAATTTCACAGAGTCATTTAGAGTAAGGAACACAGCAACATCCAATCTTGTTCACCTACAAAAAGACAGATTCTTAACACTCTTGGTGCTACTGGTCAACAACAGGAGCAGTGGTGGCAGCTATGACATCCTCAGTCATATGTCGAAACTCAGCTCATTTCCATGAACAGCCAGTACTGTCATAGGATCATAAAGAGGCAGAAAGCTCCTGTGACTAATTTTTCTAAATTTTTTTTTTACTTTTCTACTTTTTTTTTCCTTAAAGACTAAATATTGCTTCAACAGATGACAGAAAATACAGCAGAGTTTTTGTTTACTGTTTGTGGTTCTGTTGGCTGTGAATGTGATCTGAACCAGTATATTTGAAAAATGGACGGCAAGCTATTTTACTGAGTTGATAGTGGTTGTACAAAGCAATTTGTCTGTTAAAGCATAAAGGTAAATTAATGAAAGATTTGTGGATATTTCTTCCCACCTTTATGTAATAATCTGTCTAGATTTCCTCATGCCAATCTCCCCACACTACATCAACAACAGTAAAGGTTTTGCCCCTACACATCTTTCAATTCGCAAATCTTGAAAAATATCACACTAGGCAGAGAAACCATAAGGCAAAAAGCACCCTCTTTTCTCTGAATTTGTAAGCTTTCAATACAATAGACACCATAAAGCTTTAAGATTTTGACTCTAACTCCAAAGTCTTATAAATAGAGAACATATTCTGCTTGTTGATTACAAATTCTCTAAGCATTGGGACCAGTGATGTGCATCACCTGTAAAGAATGGTGGATGTATAGTTCTTCAGAAGATACAGATGCACTTGTTTAGCAAACTTCAGAATGGAAAAGTTTAGGTATTTCTCTACAATTCAAGAGCGTCTTAGTGAGAAATGGAAAGCCCTCAAGCAGATGTATAGATATTGATTGCTACCATAAGAAAACTATATTGTAATACCACACAGTTTTTACAAAGTCCCTTTAGCAGATTAATATGTCAAAGTAATGTATAACATAATTTAAAACAATTACAAATCCTTGAAGCATACCAAGCAAGAAAAAATTAAATAATATTGTACTAAAGGGAGATTAGTTTTTGATGGGTATTGAATTCTTCAACTCTTCAGTGAAAATCTTTGATGCAGAATTGCAGGTTCAAAAATAATGCAATCCTTGACATCAGCAAGTGCCTTTAGAAATTATAGGTGGTACTTACTTTCTATTTTGCATATACCAAGCACCTGCAACTGTATTATCTGGGTTCTTTTCAGTCCTATTTACAGGTAGAAGAAAATTACAGAGGCTAAGTCCAGTATCACACAGACCACAGCACTTAGTATCAAACTCAGGACCTTGTATTCAAAAGCTCTAGCACCTTCATAATCAAGTTCTTGATTCTCACAAGGGCCCTTATGTTCAGTTCAAATCAGCTCCATTTACTGGTCTGAATCCTGCAAACAACAGATGGCAAACATGTTTTCGTACAGAGCTGTAGATACTGGCTGAAGTCTTCTGAAGAATCATGTTTAGAGTGCAAATACAAAGGTATCCAAAAATGTGTTATGATTGGTTGTATCTTCTAGATAGAATGGACAGTGCTGTGTGGTAAGTGCTACTGCTTACGTTATGTGCCTGAAGTGTGTGGCTTTTTCTCATAAGGATAACTTAAAACATTAATAGAAACAGTGTGAGTCCTAAGTTACAATGTAAGATGTGCCCAAAAGTATGTATTCTACCACCCTCTTCATAAGCTGTTAAAACTCGGTGGGACAGTATTCCCCATCTCCTTCATGACTCATCCCTGATAAACTCCGCAGATATCTTCTGTTAATGGGCCAGCTGTTGACACCAGGTGGGGCAGAGTTCTTTATCTCTCCTGTGACCCATCCTCCCTCCAGGGGGTATCTTCTGTTAATGGGCCATCTAGTCTCACCGCATGACTGATAAAGTTACATCATCCCATTGTGAGATGCTCTGCCCAGAGGGAGGAACCAAGCATTCCATCCCAGATATAATCTGAGATTTCGAACACCACAAGTAGCATTTTCCACTGGGTTCACAAAGGATAAGAGCTACACAACCACCACAGGACTTTTTTCTACAAGATCACCACTTCAACAGAACCACTTCAAAGAGAACTGCAGCTATCACCTAACCGGACTGCTACCACCACCCTGCCCGGCAGGGTGTCAAGATCGTACCCTGACTCTGTCAGGTTAAACCAGTGTCTTTTGTATTATTGTTTTGTTATATATATGTATTAGTAAAAGAACTGTTATTCCTATTTCTCATATCTGTGCCTGAAAGCCCCTCAATTTCAAATTTATAATAATTCGCAGGGAAGGGGGTTGCATTTCCAATTCTAAGGGGTGNTACCACAAGTAGCCTTTTCCACTGGATTCACAAAGGATAAGAGCTACACAACCACCACAGGACTTTTTTCTACAAGATCACCACTTCAACAGAACCACTTCAAAGAGAACTGCAGCTATCACTGCTACCACCACCCTGCCCGGCAGGGTGTCAAGATCGTACCCTGACTCTGTCAGGTTAAACCAGTGTTTTTTGTATTATTGTTTTGTTATATATATGTATTAGTAAAAGAACTGTTATTCCTATTTCTCATATCTGTGCCTGAAAGCCCCTCAATTTCAAATTTATAATAATTCGCAGGGAAGGGGGTTGCATTTCCAATTCTAAGGGGTGCTCCTGCCTTCCTTTGATAGACACCTGTCTTTTAAATCAAGACAGTGTGAACAACAGAAATCTCAAGAAAACTTTGAAGGCAACAGGGGATAATAAACAGTTTCATATTGATGTGCTTTTGTTTCAAGTCTTCTAAACTGCATATGCAATATTTTTGAAACTGCATCCTCACAGTAGGCTGCAGTTTACACCATAACTTAAAATGCTATACAAATCCCTGTAAACATATATACTAAAGTCTTGCTAACAAAAAAATTCTATGTATCTAATACTGTTAATTGTACTTACCATACCATTTTCTGCCATTATGTTTTCATACTTTAAATCAATGATGCAAAATACAAATATTTCTGATGGTATCTGGTTTTAAACATGTTCTCCGGCATTGAAGGTGATAGCAAGTAAATTCAATACCATTAAAGTGAATGGAAAGGTGTGAATACTGATGTAACAGCCTTTGAAGCTTTTTTTACCTTTTTCTTACTTCTAAAATTATCAATGTAAACTTAGAAGCTTTTCTAGTTTCTAATGCAATGATATGTTTTTCATCACTACTGTAGCAAAGAAAAAAATTCCAGAGGTGGAATTTCCTTTCCTTCTTGTTATGATGACATCCATACATTGGCATTTCCAGTCACCAAAAAAATTACATTAGATCTATGTGTAGACTCTTCAGGCTCCACACAGGCAAAACTCAAAATAATTGATTACATCTTCAGTGTATTAGTTTTTGCTTTCATTTGGGTTTTTTTTTCCTCCTCAGAGTCAACACCTATTCAGTGAAACTTTTGAGCTTTTTTTTACTATTTATGTTAATTATACAGACTTTTATACTGTTCATGAAGAACTTGGTGGAAGTCACAGCTAGAAGAAGACAAAAAAGAAGTAATTGTCATCCCTGGAAATAAAGGTAGAAAGAGACAAAAGAGCCAGGAAAGAAGAGCCAGTATAACCAAAGTTTATAGATGAACAGTGCAAGCTGAGTGAAGAGCTTATTTTACTGTATACTTGCTATAAAAAATAAGGGCTCAAAGGGAGAATTCTGACTGAACAAGAAGTGTGCAGACTGTTTTTTAAGCTGTTTATTTATGTCACTCACGAAGAAACTCAAAATAACCTAAATCACTGTAAAGATTAGGATTTTAACTGAAAGGCTTCCCTATGTTAAAAGCTATGGAGCTTATGTAGTAAAGAATTTGGCCTATCTAGGTCTAAAGAATAATGGTTGGAAGAGTTAAAAGGACTCTTCAACAGGACTGTTCATCAACAGCTATTATGTTTGCTGGCTACCCAAAGAGTGAGTAATAAATGGAAATATCCAAACAAATGTTTTCACTGTCTTGTACCAGTTTGTTTTACAATCTCCTTGATGGATCTGATGAACTCACGTCTTCTCCAAAAGACAAATAATGAAATTCTGGTAAAAATAATAAATTCTAATAACACAAATAATGATTTTTTTTCCTCTTTACTTACTAAACAAAACAATGTTTTGAAACTCATTATCTAAATAAATTGTGTCCAAAAAAGCACAGACTTCTATACAAACGAAACAACTTTTTGAATTAAAATATGGAAGAAGGCTATATTACCACTCCAATTTTAGATACTTTAAACTGATGTTTTATTAGGCTCCAGAAACAAATGGTTTTCATGGCTTTAATGCATTATAATTATTTTTCCTATCCGGCAAGGTGCTGGAGGCTCATTTTCTTTCCAAAACTAATGCAATTGGTGGGCAAAATCACTCTGTCTGCATAAATGTGTATGTAATGATCATAGCAACATAGAAAGGATTTCTATAAAAGTATAAGGGAAAGAGCATTTTAAAATAAGTGCCTAAAGTTTCCTTAATAAATTATTGTGAATTCAGAACCTAAAAGTGTGGTATGCACATAGACCAAAACTGGAATCTCCCTTTTTGAAAATTTTCAATTACTGGAAAATCCATACCCAGAACAAAGCAAATCTATGCAGTATGAATTTTTCTAGTAGCTGGTCAAACACATGAGTGTTTGGAGTCATTTTTCTAGTTAGAACAATGAAAGTTCCAGCTATATGACACCTTAACTTTAATAAAATGAAACACTATAAAGCAGCAAGGAATAGGCTTTCACAAGAAAAAGATCGAGTTGCGTTTCCTTCTGTTTCAAAGAACTATAATTTGACAACTGAATTCTAATGAAACCCTGGAAAAAATCCATGGAAGAGAAGAAAATCAACATGGACACAGGGATTTGCCATTCATTGTTTCAGTGCAGGACAAAGGAAGGGTAGTTGGGGAAGTGGTCTGTGTGCTGTATATAACCTGAATAGAAGACTTGAGAAAAGAGCCCTGTCAGTCTGGCTTCCTCCAGGGGCACGACATTCATTTACACAGAAGATAACTCCTGAGACTGCCTAATGTGCTAACATGAATAAATTTTTTCCCTGCAAGTGGAAGATTTGACTGTACTATTATTATCAACTAATCTTCTCCATTCATTTTACGGCTTGTAAAGACAAGCACAAAGTGGATTTTTACAGTAAATAAAATATTTCACTGCAAAGTATTTTGACAATGCATTAACATATGTATTTCTTTATGTAAGCCAAACTTGTAAGAAACTTAATGAATTGCTTTTATGTCATCACCAACATAACAGTTGAGGTGCCTACACAGCATGGGTCTTCAATAGAAAAAAAAAATACCATCCCTAAAGGCTGTACAAGTCTATGAAGCTGTTTCCTAGTATATTCTAGAAATAAATGGATCCAGTTCCATCAGTTTTCCACTGTCTAGGGGATACACGATATGGGTCTGAAAGCATATAGCTGACTCAAACAGAATTCATGATTCCATATGCTCAAATTAGTTAAATGTTGAGTAAGATTGAATGAAGTATACTTTTAAGCATAAGATGAAGAGTTGTTTCATCTTTCCTCTATTTTTGCAGTTTCTCTCAAACACAGTAAGAGGTCAACTCAATGCAGGAAAAATAATCATCTGAGAAAAATTCCTCAGGTGGCACGTCACTTCTTAGCAACCGATAGATTTCTACTGGAATGATTTATTTCCTAAAATAATCAATACATAGAATCACAGAATCATTTATGTTGCAATAGACCTTTAAGATCATTAAGTCCAACCATAAACCTGACACTGCAAGTCCACCACTAAATCATGGAGCCTAAGTCACCAACTCTGATCCCCAAGTGCCACTTCTAGACATCTTTTAAATCCCTCCAAGGATGTTGACTCAACCACTTTCCTGGGCAGCCTGTTCCAATACTGGACAACCCTTTCCACAAAGAAATTTTTCCTACTATCTAAACCTCCTATGGTGCAACTTGAGGCCATTTCCTCTTGTCCTATTGCTTGTTATTTATAGATACTTCTTTACAAAGATACCTTCTTTATGATACCTTCTTTAACAAAGAAAAAGGCTAACAGTCACACTGCATTATTTTATGGAGCCTTTCAGCTGGAATCAGTGTCTATGCTTTAATGTCAGAATAAGTCTACAGTTCTAAACTAAAAAGTAAAGAGGATATGTGGTTAATTTAGGTTTGTCTTAATTGTGCTTCCTACATAATCTAAGTATGACTTGTGTCTGTGCACAAGACTAATTGTACTTCATCAGATCAGAATTCCCATTGATTTAAGTGGGAAGGGAAAAAACATCTATAATTTGCTACAGCTGCACCACTCTGTTTACCAATAATGATTTTGTTCTCAGTTTAGGAGACAGAATGTCTATTTGTCTTCTGAGAAAATTCTATGAGACAACAATATCCACCTTTCACCAAAATATTAATTAGGCTTCTAGTGTCTAACCATAGTCCCACAACATAATCAATGGATTATTTCCCAATGCTTCATAGTATGCTTCAAACATGTAATAGTGTATCAAGATCTACAGCCCTCTAAAGACTTGCTTACTTTTCTTTGAGATTAAACTCACCCATATCATGATAAATCCAGTTGCCACTGGGAACCAGAACATTTCTCCCATATTTAAAAAAAGCCCCAAATTCTACCTCTACAAACATGCCTTTTTCTCAGATTGTTCAGATTGTTTGGGAGAAGTGTTCAGTTTAATGCTGTGTCTACTAACAAAATATGTCTTTTTTTCTTGGCCTATTTCTTCCCTCCAAGGTGAACACAAATGCAAAAGTCTGGTTCCATTTCCAAGCTGCATGAAATACCATTACCATTAACTGCTTTTCACTCTGCTATACAGCACCTGTATTAGTGCAAACTGCCTTCAAAGAGGTGTATGAAAGGATATCTCTATCATTACTGTGGCTTTTAGCTTCTTTTCACTTTCCATTTTGTATTATTTTTTCTTATGCTCTACAATTTACTATAGGATATTTGTTATTATGGTAACAACCTTGATGATACACAATTAATAGACAGTTAGTATATATAATTTTATTTCTATATATTGCTCTTCATTCCAAAATGTGTCCTTAAGTTGAAAATCTACTGAAAAATGCAACTCGATTATTAAAATGAAATTATTCCTATGGCATGAAATCATGACTAGAACTAACATCCCCCCCCCAAATTTGGTAAAAAAAAATTAAAATTAGGTTCTCTAAGACTCTGAGACTTTTTTTTTTAATGATGTGATATTTACAGCATCATAAAGTTAAGTTTCTTTAGCATTCTTGTTATTTTCTGATTATTAACATTGGAAATTTTCTTCTGAATTTTAGGCTCCTCTCTTTCACTCTCTGAAATTTTCTGTTTTCATTCAGTGCTTCTGTTATTTAAGTACATAAGTGTGCTTTACTTCCTAATGCTTTCCAATTAGCAAAGCATTTACTGAGCTTTCACCGTCAATACTCTGTGATGGCAGAACTAGCTTCTGAAGATTTAAAAAGCTGAGACTAGCACTGTTCAAATAAATCACGAGAAAGGGTGAAATATATAATCAACAGCTAGCTTAACATTTTTAATACATATTGAAAACAATTTTGTTGCAACTGGCAAGAGACTACTAAGCTAAGCTTAATTCCATTAAATCCAGCCACTATGACCGTATAATAGGAATGTCTTGCATAACTAAGTTGATAGAACTCTTTGAAGATAATGCTGCTGTGATAGATAAGAGAGTGACATGGATGGTATGCATTTTTCAAGGAGCATTTGCTAAGGCTACACATCAAAGATAATCGGTTATTGTAAGGAAACCTTACACAGAATAGAGCATATTTTAGAGAACTGGAAAGTGCAGAGTTCCATGAAGACACAAAAATTTTTGTCTTGATAACTGCAAACTATAAGACAAACATAACTCTATTAGTAGCACAGACACCACACTGGACATACGAGAACACAAAAACATCAACCCATGCAATTTAGTTCAGTGAAATTCTGCTACATCAAAAAAATATGGGTGTATATATTTCTATCCTAAAATTTTAGTCGAGAAATGCACCCTTTTCTGGACCATTACTGTGAATAGAAAGGAATCAATATTTTCAACTTTATACCAGTGCTTCTACAAAAAATAGTTTATATGGAGGTATTAACTATGAAGATGTGTCTCCATTTTTTAAAATTGTAAATAAGAGGTCACTTGTCTGTTGATATTTTATATTTGCTTTTTTGTTTTCTTTACCCCTTTTGGAGAAGCTGAGTTAAGATAATAAGGCAGCCCTACCTAGAACTGAGATTTATTTGATTTTAGAATAATTTCTAAAGAAAATCAGAAAAGTTTTTAAATGCCTTTAAAAACTTTTAAAGGCATTTAAACTTTTGTACAACAACTTAAAAAAAAAAAACGTACCAGGGTGACAATTCCTGCAGTGCAGTGAGAGAGATTAGATGTTTTGCATGTTCTCTGAGCTATGAATTATGATATTCAGAGTGGGTCTATCTCCTTTGAAATCAAGTACTCCCAATATCCGAAGATCTAGCACCAGTTGGCTCATATCTTCATATTCTCAGCATACACTTCCTCTGAAGCTGACGAGTCTATCATTCTTTCAGAGGAAATATATACAAACATGCAGGGTCAGTTCAGTATTCAGAAAGTGTCATCAACATTTGGTAATTATTACACTGCTGTTTAGGAATGATAACTAATAAAAATGTCATTTATTCATAAACATTAGAAAACCTAAACATAGCCTTTCTGCTTTTGATGAATATTGAAAAGTTAATAGTTATTCTTCAGTTAAACTCATATGACAAGTTTTTATACCTACCCTCTGAAATTGCTTCATAATAAGCTCTCAATAATGACAGACTCCACTGATTTACTGTCTAGAATATCCATTGACTGACTGAACCCATGATGATGAAGCAATTGTATTCCCAGCAGCATCTATGCTTGTACAGCATATGTAGTAATACATCTTTGGTTTGATTTTATTTAAAACCTTATTCTGAATTCTTTTGCCTACTTTCCATATGTCTATATTTTTACAAGAAATCTGGAAGCATTAAATCTATGTACTTAGTTTATCTACTGATCCTATTAATCAGCCTTTGACTACATGCTAGCAATCTCTCTCAGATACGCTTGGTTTATGTCTGTCATAGACATCACCCTTATTTGGAGCTGTCTTAAAGAATATTTTACAATGATGTTATTTTAAAGCTATGCCCTGGTTATACCAATTGCTGTAGACAAATGCTGATAAGGTTGGAATGACACACAACAAATCTCCACATTAAAAATCATTTACAAACCATTATGTTCCAGGAGTCTTCTACTTCCATTTTTGCACCAATATAGTAGAAAAATTCTAAAGAGTAGACCAGCAAGGACATATTTAAACAGCTGGGAGAACATGAAAAGAATGAACTCTCCATCTTACGGTTATAAGAATACTTCATACAGTCTTGATAGCTTTGACAGCTTTTACTGTTCTTTCAAGTTTCTACCATATGACTGTTTTTGAAGCATTTGAAGCATCTGCTTTTTAGTAAAATATGCTAAAAAGCATTGGAAAACCTCCTCCATGTTCAAGCTTCCCACTCTTACAGATAACTCCTATTTTTTCATGGCTAGAATGAGCTCTTTTTTTGTTGTTGTTTCCAGGGACATTTTTATCTTAAGAAGTCCATTTATAAAGAAACCAATGAAAAATGTCCACCTGAAGAAAACTAGCTTTGCAGTTCAGGAAAAAAATGAAAGCTACTGAGGGTGTGGAGAAGCAAGATTTTTTATTACAGACTTCAAATATACTGTACAACAACTTAAAAAAAACCCCTGTCTGTTTGTGGCAACCATAAGTAAAAGGTCATATAAAGATACTACTCAGAAAAACCACAAGAAAATATGGACTTGTTTGTTAGTCTATCATCTCAACTACTCACCTCACCTACTTTGGTAAAGTTCAGAAGTTTCAGTAAGATGCAATACCCCAATATGAACAAGAGAAATTATAGTCTAGGGAAATGAACTTTGTTATGATATGGCACTCATTGCCATCCTGCCCTTGCGTCTTCACCATGAAGTTTAGCATTTACTTAGACCCAAGAACAATATTTAAACTCCAGGCCATTAGTACTTAATTGTAATCCCAGCTGGTGTCAGTGCTTCCACATTGGCATGCAATATCTTATAGGACATAGCCATCATAAACTTTTGCTCAGTGATTCCATGTGACAGACTCAAAACAAATGTGTTCTCACACAAAAACATTATATTCAAAGTTATATTTTACTAGATGTAAATTATATATAAAAACTACAGAATTAATTTCTGATAATTTGATCTAATTCAACCATTTTAGATGCTTGGCTTTGTAAAACAGGTCAAAATTTATTTTGCTGCCATTCCTGATTTCAGTCAGGAAACAAGCTTTTCAGAATGTTTGTGAATGAGTCAGAATACATCTGACATTAATACATGTACACCTGCAAAGATAAACACACAAAAATATCAAAAACTTCCTTGTGATCTCATTTATATTATCCAAGTAATTAATCAGTCAGACAAGAAAGACATACATGAAAATTTGATTATAATCCTTGGCAGTAGCACAGTGACAGAAAAATTACATTCAGGAAAAGAGGATGAACGTAACTATGAAGCATAACTTGTGCAGTGAAGTGAAAGAGATAAATTCAACATAAAAATACACTCATGTGGCTAAAAATCAAGCTAAAACAATACTTGTAGGGGAAGAGAGTTTCTCAGCTTTAAATCTTAAACCATTCTAGTTTCCAGAGATTCCTGTCTAATAATAGCCTTACATATCTTTGCCACTCTAAACTGCTGTCAGAGAAAAACATTCATTTTTCCTTATACCTGAGATCAGGAGGGGATTAACATTCAATGGTTTTTTTCTTATATTTTTTTAAATTAAATCACACCTTACCTCTCCATTCAGAAAGTTTTGTAGAGTGCCATGAGTATTTTGGTTAATGCAGGTGTCAAGAATATTAATCTCTTAGAGAGTTTCAGTTCTTCACACCTAACTTTGAATATTTCCATAAAATGGAAGCTGGAAATATTCCCTCTCTCTACAACCACTGGAGAGAGACAGAGGTAAATCTCTCTCAGAGACAGTAAAAGTAGCTATTACCTCTGCCACCTTAAGCAAAGCTCTGAAAGTTACTTGCAATAAATATTGGCCAAACGTTATCTTCACCCCATTGTGTAAATAGGATTATCTTAAATTCTTATTCAAATAATAATAAAAAAAAATTATCTGTTGAATAACGTAGTTTACAGACAGAAATCAAACCCACTCATGCAGTTTCATACTCACAAATCCCTGGATTATCATATAAAGGCTGAAAGCCATCCACATATGTGAAGTAATATTCAGCACTACTCTGATGAAAACATTGGCAATTGCTAAAATGCACAGAAAATAAAACAAATAATGCTGGATATTTATCCTTTGAACTACATATGGCCCTGTAGAATGACATGAGCCTGTGAACTACAGCAACAAAACCTGTAGCTGTTTTTCGTAATAGATGATGGAGAAAGAGGTTATTGTCATGATAATAGCTGTGATTCTGAATAGATTTCCACAGCAAAACATATTACAAGTGGGCACCAGAGGACAGTCAAAGTCTTCACTCATTTATAGATATTAAAATTGTGTAAATTATGTACTGTGGCTGCCTTAATGCTTTTTCTAGTTACCATCCTGGATCATAATGGGGATGACTTCCTGGGTCATGAGCCACACCCAAAGGCTTTTGCCCTACATATTCATAGATACACATACTTCCATATGTATTTCCAAGAGAGGATGAGCACTCCAACCCCTTGCAGCAAGATGTATTACTAATTAAAGAATGGTGATATAGTCAATTTCTAACAAAGTTGCTGCCACTATCTCACTTCTGAATTATTCTGAAACAAAGGAGAAACACTGCTGAAGTACAAAATTACACAGTGCTTAATTTCAGTCTTGTTAGTTATTTGGTTTAGAATGGCACTGAATTCAGCTGAGTATCCTGGACCCATTGAACCTGTTCAGAGAGCACTTTGAAGGGGAAGAAATTGACCCCTCTTTTCAAAGGTGCAGAGAGGTAAGCAAAGCATCAAGTTCAGATTTTTCCTCCTACCTACTTTCTACTAATTCCAGTCTGGTGTGTTTTTTTGTTTTTTTTTTTAAGAGAGTATTGATCCAGATTTAAAGAATAGAGTAACAACAAAAATGATAATTTTTTTTCTTAGCTGTTCCTCTCTTTGTTTTGTAAAGAATACAGTGTTCTGCAGTTTACAAATAACTGTCTCTCTGTTATACTCTTCTCCAAATATCAACTGACAGGAAAAGAGGCAATGGGCACAAACTGAAATAGAGAAAATTCCACTTAAAATTTAGAAAATACTTTTTTCACTGTGAAACTGATAAAACATTGGATTAATTTCCCAGAGAGTTTGTGTAGTCCCCATTCTTGGTGACACACAAAACCAAGCTGACATGGACAGTGTCATGGGCAACCAGCTTTCAGCTGGTGGGCTCTGACTGGAAAATCTCCAGGGGTGTCTTCCAAACTCAGCTATTTCTGTTATTATATGAAATAATTCCACCTTAAGGCATCTGCTGAGCATGCACATTCAGCATAAAAGTTCAAATCATGACTGTGTTCCCAGAAGAGAGCTGAGCAGCTAAGAGCTCAAAGACACCTTCGACACTGGAGGTCAGTACAGTATTTCTCGCCTGATAATCTTAGACTTTAGGCCAAAGCTGGTGTTACCGTTGCATTCCCAGGGCAAATGTTGGCATGAAAAAAATTCCCACTTAGGCAATCTCTTTAAATAAATATAGTAATAATATAGCAATCTGATATCCAGTGCCTATTTTCTTTTAAGATGGTTATTAACTGAAGATTCAGTTTTCCTCTTCTCTTGGCTAATCCTTCACTTACTGAATGCCAGCTGGAGTCAGGTAAACGGCCAGTGTTTCAAATAGCCCAGTTTGGTACATAGAGTTCAGAGGCCACTGCATGGTCAGAAAAGTGTTTCAGTACTGATTTATCATTCCATTTGCAGAATGCTAAACTAATAGTGAATAAGATGTTTTTCCATCAGAATATTCTTCTGATCCTGCACTACACAGTTTACTTCTGCAGATGCAGTTTGTGGTTTTGTCTAGCCTACCTGAGCATTACTAGACACACTGAAGGGGAAGGAAACTATCCCAAAAGTCAACTCCTTCCTAATTCTAGGCAACCAATTCTGTGTCACTGATTCAAACCAAGAGCAGATTCCTTCACTGTACTCGATCACCTGTGTTGTAAGAGAAATAAGAAGCAGAGCTTCTTTCAGATCCATCCCTCCCTTGCCCATTAGTTCAGTTTACAGTGCCAATCACATTCCTGGCCATGTATAGCTTACAAGAGCTCATGAAAGCACTAGATGTGAGGAAAATTCCCTTTCCTTAAATCTTGAATGACCATAGAAGTTAGGATACATGTTTGCCATTACTCATTTAATATTGATAGGTAAGTTAGACTGTCCAAAACACATAAAATATCCATACTTTTCCCCAAATCTGGAAGTCATTGGCTATCTAAATGCATAAACACTTTTGGATACAAGAGAGTTCTTATCTAAAACACTTATTATTTCATTTGCTCAGAAATTTGGCAAAACGTGTTTCAAATTCTGTGTTAAAACAGCTTCTTCCTTGACTTCAGAAACAATTACTCTGTAAAAATAAAAATTATTAATAAAATTTTAGGAGGTAATAAATAGTTTTTAGTATTTCTTGCTTCCCCTTCTGCTTTAATTTATTTCAAGGAAAACATCCTATAACCAGGAAGCAAAGAAGTCCCAACAGTGGAACCTGAAAGGCCCAAGAACTTCCAGTCAGGAAACCATGCATGAGATTAGTTTTGAACAACGCACAAGTACACAATCTGAATGTGCAAGAACGAGAAGAAAAATCTAGTGAGGATTGGACACTTCTATTATACTTTTTTATACAGCGATATTTAAATAATATATCTGGAAATGAAAATGAATGTATTAAAGGGACCTGATTTTATTTACATGTGTATGTGGCACTTAGGGACATGGTTTAGAGGTAGACCTGGCTGTGTTAGGTCAATAGTTGGCCTCAATGTTCTTAGAGGTCATTTCCAACCTAAATGATTTAGATTCTCTTTTTGTCTGTGTTCATAGCAGTGATGAGAAGTAAGAGGATGAAGCTCACGCTGGAACTTTGTGCATTTCTAGCAATTGCTGTGACTACATGCAGAGTGTCCTTGATGCAAAAGGTACTACTGAGGAAAGAGGAAGGGCCACCTCAGGAGAGGAAGGCATTTCCTAGAGGGATATAAATAATTGTGGAAGATAGAGGACCTTTCTGGTTGGTTTTTTTGTTTGTTTCATTTTTTGCATGGAGTACCTCAGATGTAGGAACATAGTAAAAATTTATGCCTTTCTTTCTCCAATCTAGTCAGCTTTTAAACATTTCTATTTTAGGTGAAGTGTCATCGACTGTGCCTTCTGTATGGCAGATGGGGGGCAACTATTGGGGCTGTCCTCTGCCAGCTTGGATCATTTTCTAAGAGGAAAAGGCCTTGCCTTCAGTTCTTTTCCCCACTCTTATGCATATTTATCTATTTTCTAAACCTAGTGACAATGGAGGAATACACACTTTGCAGAAAGAGCAAAAATTGGGCATGTAGGCATGCTTAATGCAAGGGACACTCTGCTGGGGCACAGCCTGGGAGAAGGGAAAAGGGCATTTGGCCAAAACAGGTACTGTGTAATGATAAAGGCTTTAGTATGTCCAGTTTCCAGCAGAACTGTTGGCAAAACTCAAGTCAAAGAGTCCTTAAATTGCTGACACCATTTTGTTTCCATTCAATCTGATTCAGCTGCAGCTGGGTGAATACTGCAGTGAGCGAGTTGTTGAGGCATTAGCAAGACTTCTTCCATTTAAGTCAGAGAGGTATTGCCTGTCCAGAGAGGTCAGTCCAAGAATATAGCAAAGCTTATTGGTAGCACATGATAGAAGGCTGCCTTTGTTGTTTGTTACCCCATTTTGCTCTGTTGGCTAGATTCAACCTGTTTGCACACTTGAATAAATCCTCATATCAGCAGTATCAAAGGCAGCTTTTCTTACTGAAGTGCTGCCATGCATAGCTTTATTAATGCCAGCCTGAATTTCTTCATGACACTCTACGTCTTACATCTGTTGTGAAGTGAAGCTGATGGAACACACCTGGTAAATGATGTACTAATGCCAACATATCAACTCCTATGGATTGCTGCTAGTTTCTAAGTAAATAGCTAATTTTTACATGTGGCATTTTTAGCAATCTGGATTGTTCCCCTATTTCTCTTCTGTTGCATTAACAATGAGCAAAAGCATCTGACTTTGAGAAAATGCCCAAACTCTATGCCCAAACCCTATTTTCTCTATTTCTATGTAGACTCTACTCTGAACATTTATTTTCCTTCTAAACTAAACTGTATCAGCTTTAAAGGGTTCCCTTATTGTGCAAAGCATCCACAGAAGAGAAGGAACAAGAACACATTCCAGGTACTGGGAAGAATATAATTATGATTAATTCCTTGGTTGGATAATTTTGTCTGGTGATGGAGTTATGATTACATAGCCGCATTATTTATTTATTTAAGAATTTGTTTAAAATATAGGTCGTGGTTTCCAAACGTCTGAGGAAAATGCTTTCTTTTAATCTATACAGAACAAAATAAAGACTGCTAGAGTCATCAGCTGTCCAGTTTGTTCTAAAGCATAATTTCTATCATGCCTTTTATTTCTACTGAGACACCTCAAGGCTGAAAATTGCACAGGTGCCTTAGGTTGCCAAATTCCCATTCACCCTCATAGGTGTCCAAGGCCTTTTGGATGTTTGAAGAAATTCTGATATCAGAGTATCTGACTAATGTAAAAGCACCCCTGCCACCTTCAGGGGTTTGCAACTGCAGCTGCTGGCTGCCTGCCTGCTGGGCTCTGTTCTCATTCCCCTCGCTCTTCAGCTGCCAGCAAGCTCTCCCTGACTACCCCTCACAGCTCTTGTTGCTCAGCCATATCTATATTCTTGTTTGCCTCAATCCCACCATCACATCCACTAAACAACTGGGGTTTCTTCTTTCCCAAGTTTCCTTTCCCACAAAAGACTGCCCTTCTTAATATCTAGCTTCATGCACAATTCAGAACAATTCTGAAAGTGGTGTCAAGCCCTGTTCTCTTATAGGCAGAGAGGAGTCTGATTCTATGAAGTCTTGTAGCAGCTTCTGGTTTAATTCACTGGCTTTAGAGTCAGAGCAGAATTAGGCCATTTGATGCTAAATTCTCAGGATGTGTCTGAATAAAAATAGTACAAATACTGTGGCATTCAAACTCTTCATCCATAATATATTCATCTTGAAGTGCACAGCTGCCATGCATATATTTATGTAACTGCTATCTGTAGAAATATTTAAGCATTCAGTTCAACTCTGAAAAAAAATATTTAGAAAGTTAAGGAAGGCTAAATGGTGAGCACAAGCAAGAGCAACAGTCATTAGACATACGTGTCTTCAGAAGGCAGCAAATCACTAATATTTCACCTGAGTAACTGACGATGTATAACATAGCTAGAAAATGTACAGAGAGGAACAAGGATGGCCAGACATATGGAGAAGTGAGGAATCTAAGCAGACCACAACTTTTCAGTTAATAAGTAGACAGCTTAAGGTGGCAATGACAAGCATTCACTTTTCACAGTCAAAACACTTGAGGCAATCCATAAAATCCTCAAACACAAGGCTTTAAACAAAGACAATGTAATTAATTTATAGAACTTATTTCCATAACATTTTTGAAATCAATAGTGTAAACATGTTAAAAAACAAGACTGGATAAAATCATGAACAGTTGAGACATCAAAAGCTTTTAAACACACTATGACCTCCAGCCTGAGAGGACCAGACACAACAGAAGCTGGATATAGGTCAGATAGGAAGGTGGCAGCATTCCCTACAAACCCCATCTCCTGTATTGCTTTTCACCATCACTTACTGAGAACTTTGGTCTCTCCCATTTGGGCAGCTGTCATGCACTTCCCCTACACTGTTCCCAACCTTCACAAATAAAAATGCTGCATGTAACCTGGTCTCTGTAGGCAGTAAGTGCCAAGGGCTACAGGAACATCTCTGCCTCCCCAGAGGGGAGGTACAGCTATACAGAATCTCCTTATACCTGCCTCTACTTTTTCCATATTTCCACTTCCTTCCTTTCTAACCTTAACTGTGCAAAGTCTTTGATGCTGCAATACAAGCACAGTCATATTAATCACCAATACTTTTCTTCTGTTGCATCTCTGTCAGCTCTTGGCAGTATAGGAACAAACATCCCAGTAATAAATGAGCTTTTAAATGCACCAAGCTTTACTGTTCAGCAGCTGACATGTGGTCTCTGACCAAAACTTAACTTACACAACCCCGGTATAGGCAACACCAAATAGCAATAACAGCAACAACACTAATAAACAATGTAAGACACTACTCTGACCTCAAGTTAAGAACACAGCTCAACTATCTTCAACTCAACTATACTAATATCTCAACTACACTAAAATCTACTTCAGGAGTTTTTTTCCTAAGCTACACTAACACACTACTGAATTGAAGTGAGGTAGGTATGTAGGAGCACAATGCCCATTAAATCTCCATAAACAATTAACTTTTGCAGCTGAGCTCTACAACAAAACAACCTGTCTGCTGCCATGGGATGTTGTTTCACTTCATGTAGGTCATTGGTGAGGTAATAGACAGTTTCGCCCAGCAACAGCAGAAAAGTAGCAAAATCCCAGCACAACACATACTTCGATAGGCTTAATAAAAAAATAGATCAAGTTTATAGCAGAAGAAATTGAAAAAAAGAAGCAATTACCTCTCTTAAATGTATTTCAAATGTTTGTAAAGTATACAGAATCTTACTGCTAAAAATAGTCCAACAAAACATACATTCAATGTAAAAAAATGCCTTAAACTTACCTCTTAGTTTACACTGATTTAATATATTTTTTCTTCTACTTTTCAACTTTCCTTGCATCTTGGGAATATAGTGGTTTTCTCCACCCGTTTCCTTCCTCTCACCTCCTCCCCCTCCAATCTGGCCTCCTTTCCTTCCTTGGAGGTTTTTAAGCTTTAATTTGAGAGTGTAAAGCTGAAAAATATTTGATACAATTTTTTTTTTTAATTAGAGAATTGAGCTCCTCACCATGGTTGAAGCATTTCTGGGAACAGCACCAAAAAGCTGGAAGCTACTGCATTGAGTAGCCACAGCATATCTCTTAAAATCATCACTCATTTATTTTTCCCAGACAACTAATGTTTCAGCATTTTGCTTACAGACATGACTGCAGTTTAGGAAACTAGAAATGAGTCCGAGTCTCTTTGTTCAATTTTGGAACATGAAAACTAGATTCCCAAATTCCAGCGTGGGCCCATCTCCAGCTGGAACAGGAACAAGACTCACCAAGTGGGATTTGACAATGTATGAGCTGAGGCTTAAGTTAGTCACATTTTAAATGAGCTCAGAAGGGTATTGATGATTATATGTTCCAACTGGAGGAGGTAGTTGTCAGTCTGCCTGCAGTGTGCATGTCACCACACCGGGGAAGGGGAAATATTTTAGAGCTTGTGTGGGATTGGGCTTGCTGAATGGAGCACTTGGGAAGTCTCCTCTCCTATAATTTGGATATTGTTGGGGAAGGGAGGAATAAAAGTATAGGTTAGTTATAACCTTTAGGAACTCTGCAATATGCATGCGCACTGAGAGGTATTGGAGAGACTTGGCATTTCTATATGCGAGTTGAAGACTACAGCCTGTTTTAGGTTTCTATTAACTGGCACTAGATTGTGCTTTATAGCCTGTATGTATATATAGTTTTTAATCTTGATTTAGTATGGCTAGAGGTTGCGTTCATCTAATAAAGAACATTTTTCTGATATGATATCAAAATTGTGGTAATGCTAAATAAGTTGTATCTTCTCTAAATGCTTACACATTTCAGATATGTGGATAACAGTAGTCTTCCTCTCCATTTCTTTTTTAATAATTCATTACATTTCAGTCTTTCCTCTTACATTACTCCTGCTTGGACAATAGCAAATTGTTCCTACAATCCACTTATTTGTGTAAAACTCAACAATTACGTCTCTACTTTTTTACACAATCTATCTGCATACTCTTTCAAAGACAGTATTTCCCTTTTAGATATTATACTGACTACAAACTGGACCCTTTGCAACCAGAAAATGAAATGTTTTAGTGTACTGAATGTGTATATTTCTGTGTATTTAATTAATATATATTAGGCATATAAAATCAGTTCTGAACTAGTTCATCACAGATGCATTAGCTTCTCATTTTTCTCAATCAGAATATGATACATTGATAACTCCTCTTGCTCATGTTTCTAATCTCTAAGTATCATTTATTTTCTGTTTCCTGCTGTTTACATCATCTGCTGACTTCATTAACATGCTGTTCACTTGCTTTCTTTAATACTATTAATGAAACTGTTAAATAAGGCTGAAACAGAAACCAATCATTATAGCAGCACATCGGACAAGTGGAATGTGTCATCAGCTCAGGTTTCTGCAGCAAGGTCTAAAAGCCCATTCGTCAAAATCATTCCTTTTAATTGGTTTCACTAAGTTATTCTTTTTTCAATTGACTGATGTTTAATTGTGGCATTACCAGAAAGCCATTTGTGAAACCTTGGCATAGAAAATCTGCTTATGTATTTACTCTTGTCTAAACCAAACCTACTGGAAAGTTTGGATTTGCTTCAAAATGGGTTTTGAACTACTTCCTACAGTTCTCCTTTCTATTTACCTCTTCATACTCACTATTTCATACCACAGTTTACCCTTACAGATTTGAGATCCTTGAATTAACTCCATGCAATTGATAAAACAATTAGATTGCTTTCAGGCTGTGCAGAAGAGTATGTGCTCTCTGCACAAACAAATAACATTAAATAGAAGATAATACTATTTATTTAAATAGACACACATAGTGAGAATATATATGAATACACCACAGACACAAAAAATTCCAAGTATATTTCCAGCATAACTAAGGGAAGCATGAGAGGTGTCTGTTAAACATCAAAAAACACAAACACAGAAGGAAAAGACCTATTTTACCTGCATAGTTACTGGTGACCTGCAAACACACTAACTGAGAATAAATTAGGCTAGAAATGAGAAGGTAAATAACAACCATCAGGAATGTGAGCCTTCAGATAAGTCTTCCAGTGCACGTAGCCAAGGCAACGAACCTTATGCCTTTAATACAAAGCTGGCTTGGTTTGCAGAAGGAGTTGTCAAGTAGTTGCTTGAAAAGGCAGCATACCCATCCCTATCTCAGACATGGTGGCCCTATCTGCCTTCCAGCTCTGCGAGCACGACGGCAAATACCAACAACTCTTAACCCCTAACTTCGTCTTTGAAATTACTGTTTCACATTTTCTTTGTATTGAAAGTCTGGAATAAATACGGTCAGTTTTGATGAACTACAATTGCCTCATGAAATCTAAAAATAAGAACATGGAATTATTAATCTTCATTACTAAGAAGATACAAGCTGCTGAATTTTTAGTGTCAAAGTTCTGGCCTCTAAAAAATTAGTTGTCAGTAAGTACACATGAGGGGAAGCTTCACAACCAAGGGTACTCTTGAAGACAGTGGATTCTGGCACTGACCAAGTTTTTGTTGAAAAACTCATACTCCTGACATAGTGCAACTACATCAGGGTCTGCTGCCTTCCCAGTCATATCAACACAGACCTGGCAAATATGGATATAATCTAGACCAAAAGAACATACCCTTGACATTTTTTCTTCTTTTGGGGCCAAAAAGCATGGAAATCTCTAATGGCTTAGAAAAGATGGAAAATATTTGAATTCAAGTCCACAGAACTATTTTGAATCTGAGAAGTGACAGAGCTGATAGAAAAGGACAATCAGGCATTTTTGTACTCATAATATTTTGAGTATATAGGTCATTTCATTCTGAGATTTTGTCTCAGAAAACACTTCCAGACATTCAAAAATTCCAGCATTTTTTATACAAAAACCCAATTTCAATTAAAAAGGTTTTCAAATTATTTGCTCGTGGATATATATGTGATTTCTTGGAATGAAACATTCTTGATCCTCTATGGAGCATTCTCCTCTAAATTTTTAACTCTTATCAGTGGAAGAAGGAGCTTTGGTGAAAGTATTATAGAGTATTATTTACATAAACTACTCAAAGAAAACAAACAGGGCTGTTACTCTTGGGACAATCTTTTTTATTTGGCTGAGCAGTTCTTGGCCTTTTGAAAGCACACGATTCATTGTTTTCATCAGCCTATGATCATAACAATACAAAGAAAAGTCACAGTAATTATAGAGCAGTCTTCGTAAGAGCTATATTTGTTAAGCTATGTTCATCCCTGTTCCAATTCCACTAGCTTCTGTCAAAAGCAAGGATATATTTAACCGTTATGTCCTAGCTTGCAGAGCTACAATTATTATCCTTGAGAAAGCAGGAATGCTTTGGCCCTTTAAGAGGTTAAACCTTACTTTCTGTCTGTTAACAAAAATACTGAATAGTTGAAATAAATTGAGAGTGCAATAAATGTTCCTAGACTTCAAACAAAGTGTTCTTTCTGAAATAATGTCTATAAAAGGCTTAATTGTATTTTTACCTTTTCAGTTTGATAACAAAAATGGTGATGAAAGGCAAACACACATATATCTGTATATATGTATGTATTAGCATAAATACAAACATACTGGCAAGAAAAATTAGTCAGAAGTGTGTCATCAAAACCCTTTATTTTTCATTGGATTACTAGTTGCTTAAGTAGAATTAAGGACTACTATTAACTTCAGAAGTCTGAAAGTAGTTAAAAATGGAAGGAAAAAAATACTCTTTATCTAGAGGAGACCACAATGAACATATGAGACAGAAGGAGGATACAGTCTGCTGAGCAGCACAAAGAAAAAATGAGAAAGAAGTTACTCAGGATACACCTTAGCGCACAAACTGAGCATCGGATGTAATCTGTTGCCATCACCAGGTGGTTTACATAAACATTTATCTGTTATGAGGTCTGTGTAAATCCTATTTTAAATTTTTACTGGAAATTTATTTCAGCATAATATGAGCTAATAATAATAAAAAAATCTCAGGGCACCAGCACCAGCCTGGTTCTATTTTACCTGTTCATTTTAACCAGGGGAAAATAATTCAGACTGCCTTGCACAAAAAATAGGCTTATTATTGACTTCAAAGGGTTCACTAACAGCAGCATACAACTTCTGGCATCATCTCAGTCTCACTGGTTCTTGATAATTAAAAATATTGTTTATTTCATAGGATGTTTTTAGTTAATAAACAAAATAATTTACATCGCTTTTTTCTTTGGCTGTTTGCTAGCACAAACTTGTGTTCTGCCACACAACTGTTTATTTCCTGCTGCCCTGAAGAGGAATCCTTGTGTTCACAGGGGAGGAAAAATATGGCTCAGATATGCAAGTCTACAGAACCATCCTGCAATAACTGATAATTCAGGATGGGAGGGATAAGGGGTGAAACTTCACATAAAAATTATGAGGGAGGAGCCAAACAAAAATACAACATAATAGAATTCATTAATATCAGATAATATTAATAGAATTCAAAGAACCAAACAACATATTTTATGTCCATTCCAGAGCTCCAGGCATGCTTCCTATCTTTAAAAAGCATGAAGTACCATAAAATCATTCCATCTCATCTACTGCATAGAAGATATCTATCTTCCCACACTGCCATCCAATACAGCTCAGAATTCTGGTCTTATAAGCCTCAGTATAAAATGTGCTATTCTCTAAATTAAAACTTTGAAAGCATACATTGTGTTTATAGGCTGGCTCACAGTCACAGGGATTATATGTGCCTGTGCATGTATATGTGAGTGTATGAGACGAGTATTGAACCTATTGATTAGTTTCTAATTAAAAGAGAAGAGAGTGAAACACTGGGAAAATTCTGAAGCAACCTTGTATTGTGATATGCAGAAGAATGCAAGCTGCAGTTCATTGGTGTCTCCATAGAAACAAGACAAATTGGAGGGTGTAAGACACTGTCAGAGGACTAAAAAATTTCAGCTTCAGCAGAAAACAGAAAAGCACCTGAGGGATTTTTTTTTTAACCAGAAAACAAAATTAATTATTCATTTCCTATATGGGAAGCATCCATTTTTAGATGAGCTACTTAACATACATCAGGATTAATTTATGGAGTGGTTAATCCTATGATTTTCTAATCCATAAAATCTGTAGAAAACGCATCGTTACACTTCTAAGTATAATGCCAAAGAGGAATATAAGTAGGCTCTCAATGAATAATTGAAAGCTCTATTCAATGTGCTGTTAATTCTTGGTACCATTTTCACACTTGCTTTGGACATTGCTTATGCATTCATATGAATATTGGCTCATAAGCAGAACCCCTTTTTGGGCTGTGCAAAAGGTGTCCCCAGGAGAATTAAAGGCAGTGGGGAAACTGCTTCAAGACACCATGCTGTAAACCTGCTCAGCGTCCCTCCTACTTCAGATGAACAGAGACTCAAAGTGCGCAGCTGCAGCAACTATTTTTAAGAAGTTGAACCCACACACAGGATGGATTAAAAAAGGCTCATCTCCATATGCTAAACCTGAAGCTATAGGCAGACATCTCCTGTGTGACCAAGAGACCTATGCCAGCTTGTAGCTTCGTAGGCTGGGCTACTGTTCCCTGATTTTATGCCCTGAACTGGCTACTGAATCCTCAGGGACAGACTTCCTCATCAAGAAGAGATGAGAACCAAGCCCCCTCAGCTCCTTTCCTAAAGACAGATATTCCTTATCCATGGAGCTCCCCAGTACTGAAGGTACCTCTTACCTCCTTTTCTACTGAAACAAAAATGCTGTGGAAATTATCAGTTTCCTCATCAAGTTGTTTCTGCTCCATTTCCTCAAAAAGAGTAGAAATCCTGTCATGCTGCCTCTGTGGCCTGGGGTACAGATGAGGTACTTGTGCTACCCAAGGGAACTGAAATTGACAGCTGCCATTAACTTTTGATTGGAGGTCCCTGCAGTTTTAGGAGCCTCTCTTAGGGCTATATTAAGATAGTGCATGTTAGACATCAAAAGAGAAAAGATCCTTCAAGAATAACCAGGCCTTTTCCTTCTGACATTGTGTGCCATGATATCATGGTGATGGTCCAACCCTTCCACAACAACTAAGCACTTTAAGGAAGACGAGGATTAAGGAAATGGATGAAAACTATTGAGACTTTCCAGCTGCAAACAAGACTTAAGGGTTCTTAAAAGATGTATCAATGAGTGGAAAGGAAAGAGAAGGTTTAAGTTAAAGTGAAAAGAGTTATTTTGGGGCTTTTTATTGTGGATGTCACACATAACCAAGTTCTGTACAGAGCACCCATGTTAGTAAAAAGTTCAGAGGACTCACTGAAGATTAAGTATTATGCATATTTTTATCAAGTATGATCTTCATAATGAATATCCAGGTATTAGAGCTCTGCCAGAGGATGCAGACTCATTCTCTAGCTCTCTACAGACTTGAATTAAGATGCATCTGAGATCCGAGACAATCCTTCAATTAACAAAGCATGGCATCTTCCAGTCAATTGTCAAAATTGACACAAAATAGAAGAATGGCACTATGAATGATTATGACATGTTTATGTCCAGCTGTGTCTTTTAGCATATGTGAAAAGATGGAAATTCAGAAAAGTGTGAACTGATATGCACTCATTTACACTACAGGTTCTTCAATCTGTGCACCAGAGCTGAAAGCAGTGAACTTGAACTTCTCTTTCACAAATGCAAAGTGCTGCCTGCACAGAAAAAGTTAAAATTGATGGGTGCACATGGAAAAATAAATTCTTTTAAAAGAGATACAGAAGACTATGAAAAATATCTAACACTTCTACTGTTTTTCTAAGGAGGATAAAAATTAAAGAGACAGAATTATTTTTGGTCTTATGAAGACTGTAATGGACCTGTAATTGAATTTTGGACTTCGGATAAACAGTAACACCATCCTATACCTTTGCTTATATGTGCCATTCTTGTCCACATCATCAGTCTTAGGTCATTAAGGCCATTTCTCACACAAGTAAAATCTACTCTAGGAATAAGAGATACCAACAGAAGCATGTTTTTCTGAAGGACATAATACTGGGCTGCTCCTTTAGGGAATTTCTTAAACTCCTCTATGTTGCATCCATAAGGAAAAGACAAAAGCATTGTGTAATCTTGAGTAGTCTAGCTTCACATCCTTCACTGCAATCACAACTTTGTTCCTCCTCAATCCTTACAGACACTGACGTCAAATGAGGAAAGTATACAACAGTTTGAAATCTCTTTTCCCCTTTCCTGTACCCCGTATCCATTTCCCAAAGAAGGCAATGAGAAAGGGAGATGACTAACATTTTCCACTATAGTGCTACTTATTAATAAAAGTCAGACTGAAGGGACATTGAGAAATAACACCCAGAAAGCAAGAGTGCACCACAACACCTGATACACAGTTGCTGATGTATACACCATGATCATATATTACTGTAAATCCAGATTAAATTAGACGGAATGGTGTCAACATACCTCAGGAGAAAATTAGCTATAGTTTACACAATAAGGTCTTTATTATATGTCAAGCATGCTTGACACTTACTTTTACATATTATAATACTTTATAGGAGGCTATGCAAACACTGACTAAATGCTTTCTTCTGTCATTGTTTATAGGTGATATTAGATCTAAAGCACATACCTGCATTGTGTAATGATGAAACTTCAGCACAATTTTGACATTAGTAATAAGTACTGAGTTTGTGGTAATGACTCTTACAAGTTGTTTGGTCATAGGAGTACGTTAGACATATTGCAGTGGAGTCACAGATGAATATTTCTAATTGCAGTTCCAGGAACAGTGAGAGCAAAGATCTCTTCTATCCCCACAGATGCACACAGACCCAAATTTTCCAGAGATTCAATTTATCTGGGTAGCCAAGGCTGTCTGAATCAGCACAGGATATATGAAGTTTTAGGACAATTATAGAGAAAACACATTGGCCATGCTGGCTGTCACAGAATTTTGTCACATACAGTTATCAGATGTGGAGAAAAAATCATGAATAACTGTTATGAAAGACTTAAGACTACTGCAGTGTGTCCATCATTCAGGTCAGTGGTTATGGCTGTAGTGCAAGACTGGTGAGTAATGTGTTTAATTTCATACTTTGCCAAAGGCCTCTTCGGGGACATGCAGGAACTGACAGAGCCTCTGCTTAATTCTCAAAATAAGGATAATGATCTTTCCTCACTTCACAGATGTGCTCAGATGACTGAGGAAGGTTGCTGGAGTGTGCAACAGGTTCACGTTACTTTGCTTCTATATGTACGTATACATATGAACACATATGTGCATATATTTTCTTCAGTGGATAACATCAAGGACACAGTGAATTTAGATAAACATTGCAAGTTCACTCACTCTCCCAAAATTTGCAGGCAACACATCTTACTTAGAAGGAGGGATGATTTAGTAAAAATAAAAGTTTTACAGTATATTTCTTGAATCTATCCAGGACAACCTAGTGCAATATTCTTCCCCTAGTTATTTTACACTTTGGCATATACAATATTGATTGTGAGCATATTTAAATGAGTTTTTGGGGGGTTTTGAACATTACATGTATGTAATGCAAGTTCCTTTGAACAACTTTACTACTTTCCATAATTAAAATAAAATAAAGCAGAAAAGGAACACATTAATTTTCCTGCCAGAGTTGCATTTATCCCTAAGCACTTTGAACAAGGCACAGCGATGCACAATATGTTGCACAGTAATTCTGCCTGACTAAAGCTCCTGATATTAAAGAATAACCATGCATCCAAGAGACAGTCAGCCTTAGGCGCAGACAGATTGACACAGCGTGGTGCAACATTTTTGTCCAGAATCTGGAAATGCCTGCTTGTGAAACTTTGGCAAGAGTAAGTCTGCACCATATGCATCTCCTTGTAAGTTTAATTGTCTGAATACAAGCTATTAGTCTACCTTGAGGAGTTACTTTTCTTAACATCTTTCTCTTTCATTTGCAGTATTATGGCTAAATGAATATTATTAAGTCAAATAAATAAAAGGCAATCCATGGTAGTTTGAGGCTTTTGACCAAGCCTGGAGCCAGAGCTAATGAATAAGATCAATCAGTCAATCAATTAAATCAGTAAGTGTTTGGTTCTAAACCATATTGGTATTCCACAGGCAGAATTGCTTAAGGCAGAGGTTCCTTTAGCGTGCACCACATCCCTCCAACATCTTGATCTCCTGCCATCACTGCACGACCTCCTTCACTTGTATTCCTCATTGCTGTCTCTTCACACTAGTAAATATTGGAGCTATGCTTGATGAAAAAGGGATATTTTTAAAAACCTACTAAAAAGTTGCACTAAAAAACAAAGTTTTGCAAAGTTGCAGTGGTCAGTCACACTGAAACTGCAGAACAGATCTGCAGCAAAATCCAAGATTTCTCAGAAGAATTTGAATGCTGATTACCTAGTGAATAGCAATAATCAAAAGAGGCTTATATAGATAAATCAAGGTACCTACAAAGAAAAGGCATCTACTTAAAATGGGCACAATGTATTACATTTTCACCTTGCATTTCAGTGTCACAGCATAAGGAATCACTGTGAATAGCATGGTGATGGCTTCTTTAGAAGGCATATCTATATGCCTGCTAAAAAGGATGAGCACTCCATACTGTGTCCCGTGTGAGTCTCTGCAGATAATTTAACTGTGTTACAAACTGCACAGACTATACATGTCACTTGCTGTACATGTATTGTCTAAATTATTGTCATCAGGATAGTCTCAAGATAACAGAATTGCATTTTTTCTTGATGTCTAACTTCCTTTCGGTATTATATATATTATTCTTGGAAATTTACTTTGAGCTTGGTTTCATAAAAATCATCATTTAAATAAGCTCACTGTTTATTCTCACATTGTCTATGAGGCTACACAAAGCTACACATAAACTGTGTGGACTTACACTGGTGTTATTGCCAGAAGACATCTGAAAAACACACAACTGCATAGTTCTGCCATTGTTGTGGGACCTCTTTGAAGATGTGAGCCAGTATGTTCTCTGTATATGGCCTGTACAGGAGGGAATTTGGCATTGCTATCAAGTTGAAGTCAAGGTGACGAGAAAGGAATGTAAGCTACACCAATATGTACAGGAGAAATCCACATTCAAGGACATGGTCAAACCTCCACTTGCAAAGGAGCCGTGCTTCCTGATGCTCCCTTTCCAAGGGGAGCTCCTGGAGGACAAGATGCCATGCAGTGCCATGCAAGCAGTCGCACCAGCTGTCTGCCAGTGAGGCATTTCTCCTCAACCTGAAAGGTGCTCCCTATGAGCAACAGGGGCTGGTTCCCTCTCTCAGCACTAAGGGAAGAATCTCATTTCCTCTTGGTGGGCTGAGATGAGGGCACAGGGAAACACAGGCTGCTCTGCTGCCCTTTCGCTCCCATTTCTGCTGTGCTGGGTGCTGTACAACCTCTCATGGGCTGGACCATATCAAACATGAACAAAAAGAAGGCATGAAACTTACTGCTTCTACAAATATATTTTTCCCTGCATTTAAATGTTTTTGAAATAGTTGATCCACACTGTCAAACTTGAGGACTTTTCTCTACAATAATACTTTTAAAAGCATTTACGTTAACAGAAACACTATAAAATTTATCAAAATACAGTTATTTTGGAATACTTCACAAGAAAATTAGTTTCTTCCCCTGGAAATTTTCACTGACACTTTTAAAAATAAGTCTCATACAGTCTCCAAAGGACACAGAATAAAATAGATTAGGTTTTAAACAGAAGGAATTTGGGACAATTTTGAAATTTCAGATCAAGGTGTCATTTTTTAGGCAGGTCTGCCCTACACTCCATCCTTTTCATGAGAAAAAGGCAGGATGCCACAGTGCAAAAGCTTACATGATTTAATTTTCTTGTGGTTCTCCTACACATCATACCTGTTATGAATAAGAGTCCGATTTAACAATTGTCCATTTATTTTGTACTTTATTGTAGTTTATCATTTGTTACCTGAATGTCATATTACCCCTTATGCCTGCTAACTCTGTTGTTGTAAAAAAACCCCTTACTTGTTAAATACCTAAAAGCAGTAACTGTTCTCTTATCAGTACATACTGATGTTAGAATTTACGACCCGTTGCCTAGTTACCCACCCTGAAGAGTGAGCCTGGAGATACCAGAGAGAGAAGAAAAAAAAAGGAAAAGGAGCCTGACATGCAAACAAGAGCCTAAAAGACTTCTGGGAGGACAAAAGTCCCCTAGAAATAACAAGTTAAAAACGAGCCAACAAACTTTTAAGAAAAACCAACCTGACTATCAATTAGGAAGAGGACTATCATCTAGCCAACCTTTGAGGTTTCTTTTCAGTCACCCAAACAGAAAAAGGGACTGCGGAGAGCCTCCTCTCTCCGAAGAGAAGCTGAATTTGCTTTCCTGACCATTCACCTGTGAGGAGAGAAAGCCCGACTCTGCCGCCTTGAGTGACAGAGCCAAAATTCCTCCTCCCCCACATCGAAGCTGGGAGCAGCGGAGGTGTGCGCAGCCTGCAGAAGCTCCCAACTCAAGCTGATCACTTTTAATAAAGGCTTTTAAAGGACCTGCAGTCCTGCCCTTTCTTTTCAATACCCCTTCCATATGACCCAGGGCTTTGTAAACTGCTTTTCCATACATAATCAGATAAATTACAAACTTTCTGTTTTAAACATTCTAAAGAAAACATCACTGTACCGGGTGTGGATGCCCAGGCCCCGGCAGCAGCGGGGGCTCCGTGAGGGGAGGCCGGGCTGCCCCAGCCGGACACAGCCGGCTCCAGCCGGATCCAACCGCCCACCGCAGGGTGCACCTCAGGGACAGCGTGTGTAAGGAAGGAGAAAAACATTGCACAGAAGGTGGTGAGGAAAAAATTGGTGAGATAAACCTTCAAAAAACCCCCAAACCAACACTGTGGGCATGAAGGTGAAAGCAGAGAGGAGGAGGTGCTCAGGCACCAAGGCAGAAATACCCCAGCAGCCCGTGGAGAGGACTGTGGTGGAGCAGCCACACTGCAGCCTGTGAAGACCCCACGCACAGGCAAGTTGGTTGTGAAGGGTTACAGCCCATGGAAGGACAGATAAGGGAAGATGTGTGTTGAGGGGCAGCAGAGAGGAGCTTTTATGGATGGGCCCCAACCCCTGTTCCCCATTGCCTGAGGTGGCAGAGTCCAAGGAGTCAGGTATAAAGGAGTAAAGTTGAGGCTGGGAAGAAGGAGAGGCTAGGGGAAAGGAGTTGTTTTCATTTTCTTTGTTTCTCACTATCCAAATGTATTTTAAATAGGCAATAAATTAAGCTAATTTCCCCAGGCTGAGTCCGTTTTGCCCATGATGGCAACTGGTAAGGGTCCTCCCTGTTTTTATCTCATTCCATAAACTGTTTCACCTTATTTCCTACCTCATCTTGCTAAAGCAAGGGAATGAGAGAATGGCTGGGTGGGGGTCTGGCAGCTGACCAAGGTCACCCAGCACAAGGACTGAAATGACACAGAAATACATATTCTTCCAGAAATTAAATCATCACATCAGATATTTTGTTAATGAAATAAAAAGCACTACTTTAAGTCAATACAGAAATAAATCACAGTTGTAAAGGTTTGTATTTATGGCTAACATTAGAGGTTAACAGATGAATGTTTAGCAGTTTTTTATAACAACAATATTAAAAAAAATTATTAAATAGCTCAGTGCTGCTCAGTTCTCTTTCTGCAGGCTGAAAACAGGGAAAGCTGTCATCTGCTTGAGGTTATCTAGAAAAATTTTACACATAGAGACATGTATTCCAACATTTTGCCTAGACACCTTATTTCAGTATTGGAAGAGGCATGTTTAACCCCTGCAGTACATCAGTGGCAAGTGAAAGAGCTCCACGAGCAGAGTACATGGCAAACAGGCCATTTTATGCGAATAAGCAATCTAGTCCAAGCTAACTTAGGGAAATCAAATTAACTCTCCAGACTAAGGTTTAGTTACAGAGATGTAAACTTGGAATAATTTAAACTAGTGCCTTAGCAGTTCAAAAGATAATTTCCTTCATATAAATGCTAAATCACTAACTCCTTCAACAAACTAGATCTCATATTTTACAAGAAGATTATATATAAACATGTTCTTATTAATCTACATGAACCAACATTGTCATGCTGAAAATAAGGATCTTTCAACTCTCAGTTCAGATTTACGCTAAGTTCTTGGGCAAGGAGCTTACTTTTTTCCTTCCTCAAAATCATATGCTGTTTGTATCTTACTACTGTAATAGATCGGCCCAATATATTTTATTCTTTTCATATACCCAGCTCTTCGTTTAATATTGCCATTACCAGTGAAAGACCACTTTTTGGTTTATTCTTGTTTTAACAGAGAGAAAAGAAAGCTATAAAAAGCCCTCAGAAAAAGTCACCAGCTGATGCAAGAGTGCTATAATTCTGATTTGTCCAGGTCTCTTTTGATGCATAAAATATGTGAGGAAAACCAACTCAATTTTGGAGCATGTATTTTAAAACTTTCATTTAGCATTCTCCTTAATGTTGTGTGTAGCCTGGTTTTGAACTTTTGAAAAAAAGCTAACAGATTCTCTTGGCATCTTATAACCTCATCAATATAATTTTTAATAGACACGTTTCACAACCCAGTAGGAGCCAAGGCTTTAGCTTTAACTGGCAATGGATTGAGCAGAAAGAACCAAGTTTATGTCTTCAAGTTGGATGTCTGGGTAATTTTACGTCCAGTTGTGTCTACTAGTAAGTATCTCACTGATTTGACTAAGAGAATCTATATACTTTTGCTGAAAACAAATGAAAATCACACAAACTTAATTTTGAAACCAACCCCTTCAGCTGGATGTCTGAGTCTATTGATTTTGCACGTTTAGGAAAGGTTTGGTAGATCCCTACTTCCCTTTACTTGGGCACATTTTTATTTTATTCCTCTCTTATTGTATACAACTTCTCTGTAAAAGTGTCCTTCATTTAAAGGGAACAGCTGCTAGCACAGTAATCACAGTATCCCCTTCTGTGTTGGAAACTGTAGCTCAGAATCCCGTTCTTAATTCTTACTTTTTTGTTAATGGCACATCACAGCTATGTGAATAAGACCACTTAAGTTTATGGATAAAGACATTCATTTAAATTCTTTTACTTGCAGGAATCTCTATTATTCAGTATCCAATATGGTCTTGATCTGTTCACAGATTTCAATATCTCTGAAACAATTTCAACTACATCATCTTTGTCTGAATTCCCATGGAACAGCGGCACAGGTGCCATACACACATGCCCAGAAACTGTGCAGTCCTCCAGCCTGAAATTCCATGAAAATACTATCTTTTCATAACCAACTGACTACCCCTAATTGGATTCTTAATAGCACACTACCTGGAAATTCAAATGTGGCCTCTTTTGATTTCAGAGTAACCCATTTGAACACAGACAGTTAAACTGACTTGTAACGACCATTTAACCTGAGTGAATACTCTAAAAAGCAAAAAATGATATTACTTCACCTTTAGGGGGTAGGGAGAAAAAGATTCATATTATATTCAGAAACTTGGCACTGCTAAAGAAAAAAAAATATAGCAGCTGATCGCCTCATATCTAACTGTTAATAGAATTTGGAACTGAAATCGGTAAAATAGAAATTGTGCCATTAAATTAGCTGTAAAACAATAGTCTTTAGAAATACAGTTTTAGATATTTCAAGTTAATTTCCAGGCCTGTGTGCTGCCTGTGCATAGGATTTCTCCTCTTTTCTTCTGATGCAAATGTAGTAGGTCACATGCAGCACCTTTCAGGCTAGCTGGCTTTCTCAAAGCTTCAAAACTGAAATGAAATTAAGCGTAGAACACGTTAAAGAGTTGCACTTTCAGGAACTTCCTAACAATAGCCTTAAGCCAAATTCCACCAGTTGCAGTGTCTTCAATATATTTTCAATTTCAAAACCTTAATTTTTGGAAGCTTATGCAAATCTTTATTAGGTCTTTAAGTTTGCCCACACTTGACTACTGCTGTGATTTTATGTTTTAAATCTAAAGAAATGGAAAATATAGTTGAAGAGTTTTGAAACTGAGCATTATTAGTGGCCAGGTTCCCTAAATGCCTTCCTTGATTTCTGCATACAGTCATTTTCACTGGAATTTTTCAGAGTCTCAGCAAATTGACGGAAGACAATCAATGGAAATGTCTGCCCTTCTGTGAGGATGATTTCCCCTTCCTCAGCATAGAAAGAAACATGTATGAACACCATCAGATGTAATTTCTATCCGTTTATGTCAGTAGTGTTTTCCAAATATATCAAAGGGGCAACTTCTGCACTTTTCATCTCAAAGAACACAGCCTTCTGCTACCTGGCAAAGTATTGCCATCCATATAGTATACAGAGGAATGACTTATAAGGAAACAGTATGACCTATTAACAACCAAAAAAGATTTCAGCATAGTCACATCTTCACCCTTCACTGAGTGCCTGAAACACTTACCCTTCTCTTTTTTTCCCAAATACCTGAATAATTTATCATTTTATTATCACTGGTAATGGCATGATCACATAAGTGAAATAAAAAATCTGAATCAAAGGGATTCATCTGGCAAAAAGCAAAAATGACTGTTTTGCTACTTTTCTGAAAGACCATGTATTGGTCCCAGAGGGGCTGGCTTGCAAAGCAGTGGCATTGCATGAAACAGTGAAGACTGAACTATATATGAGCCAGCTAAATTGCAGCCCTGTGTGAGAGTTTGAGAGATGCTGTTAATTATTCATGTATAAATTAAGAGTGGAAATTTTAGAATTACTAGTCAACACTTTTACTCACTTCAGAATCCCATCACTATACAATCATTGTTAGTCCAAAATCCATCTTTCACTGATTTTGTTATTTAAAATGTAATCTGCCATTGAAAAGCTTAACTGAGAATTGTGTACCCACATTTAAATGTGTTAGAACCAGAATTTGGACCCGAATAAGTCCATCACTAGAGCTCCAGGCTTGGGCACTGATTGTACTGTGTGTGTGGCCATGGAGCAGGACAATGAGCTGCTGAGTGAGGAAAGGCATCAGAAGGGTGCTCCCTGGCTTTTGTGGCCTGTGCTATCTGGCAGCATCTCGGGGCACACGCACTGCTCTTTCTGGCTCTCTCAGTGAAAGAGCGTATGTGTGTCTCTGTGTATGTGTGTGTATATGCCCGCGTGCATGTGGACAAATGCCTGCCCCTGCTCATGCATTACAGCATTCCTGGGTGAGACCAAGTACAGGAGACATGAGATCCTAGGAGAACAAGAGAAATCAGAAGCTAATCTCAAGGTTACATTTTTATAAATATATATCTGTTCTTGCTTACTGAAGCATAGATGTATCCACAAAGCACCTTGCTCAGATCAGACACAAGGGCTTTAATTCAAAGCAGTAAGTGTCTAGATAGGAAATCTAGGGAATTCTGTCTTGGATGCAAGGGAATGATAAGAAGCAGGCACGCACTGCATAACAGGCACATAAGGGATCCATCAAAGTAGTACTACAACTCTCTTCAAGGGACACCGAACACCAAAGGCTGTGTTGCCGTGCACAGTCCCGGGAAGGTCCAAGGTTAGAAAGCAGTTCAAGTTCCTACATGTTTTCATCTAGAATGGACCCAACATTTAGATCAGGAAAACTTAGCAAGTTTGTTAATATTTCTTTGGATGCAGATCTGATTTAAGAGGTTCTTACTGGAAGTTAGTCTTACTCCTAGTTCCAGATTTTTTTCTTAGCTCAAGCTACCTATCATCTGATGTGCTTTAAAATGGAACTGTGAAATGGTACATGCAAATAATATGGAACTACACATGTGCAGAAAAAAAAAATATTAAAAGGCCTGTTCAGCTTGTCTCTGCATGTTTTTGAAAAAAGAATGTCTTGTCAAAGCCATGGTTTGGAGTGTGGCCACGGAAAAAGCCAAGTCAGCACAACCAGGCATACTTTGGGCACAGAGTGGGAAGGAACAAGTGTCTGTGGCAGGATGTGAACCTCTTTAGATGGATTGGCTAAAGGAATAATGAAATGGTACCACAACTTCAATATGTGGCAGTATGGTTAAAACATGGAGAGATAAATGCTTAGATGGCAGTTCAGAGCAATAGCCCAAATTAATTGTCTAATTGTAAGGTATAATTTAAGCTTTAACTAAGTCTATGAAAATGTATGCAGACTACATATTTATGAGAAAGATTCCATTGACTTCATATAATCAATAAAATCAAGATTCCCTATGAGATTGAGCTATTTAGCCTGCCAGTCTTTATGACACTACAGTATTATTCCTCTTGTTTTAAGATGTTTTCTCCTTTCAGCTTCTATTATGGCTGCACAAATGGGAAGAAGCCAAATGATTGCACTGAGGAAACAATGAGGCTGAATAGATACAAAATGCTGTCAAACACACGGGGTGAACAGAAAAAATATGTTTTTCATTTGTTTTAGTTCTTGCCTGTTACTTCTATCAGCAGTTGGACAGAGGGAGGGAAATAAATTAGGTGCAAGAATAATTGTCCAGATGACAATACCCCACTTAAAGAGCCACTGATAAAATTTATAGGGCCAAAAATGGATTAAAAAATGGGATTAAAAATTCATTTCTGTAGAAATGTATAGAATAACTCCTGAGTTCTGTGCCCTCTCCTAGCCGTGCAGGTGATGTGAATGGTAAGGGATGTGAGGTTTTAGGGGAGTTGAACCCAGGGCTTTTCTCTAGGAGAGGCAGCACAAAGACAAGCTTTCTAAGAATAAGTACCTCCTAGGTGCCTCATTCCGTTAAGAACATCTGAACTGGGCCCACTCCTCAAAGCAATGCCGAGCTCACTTCCTCCTCGAACCCCGCAGCAAAATTTCTGTAGGAGATGAACTACCTCCGTTTGGGTTTCCTTGTCATCACATAGAGAGGAGCAGCCACAGTGAGGGAGTGTGACTGTGACTGTGTGCTGAAGTAACATCTGATCACCAACACCTGCTTTCCTTTTAGATCCTGGCATTTGAAGTTCTGGACCTCAGTGGGGTCCTGGCAGCAGGTGCTAGCTACATGGTGCTACATGCAGGCAGGCTGCTCCCTGGCAGCACAGCCTGGGGAGCACAGCGCCTGGCTGCCCTAAGCCACACGCTCACCAGCCATGCTATCGTTTGTGCTGTGCTGCTAGAATACTTTATCTTTACATGCCTGGCCTGCCCTTGCCCCTCCTCTCTCTGTGGGTAAAGTACACAAAGTCTGGAAGTCCTCTTCCTCTTCCTGAACTGCTGTGAGATTTCTGCCCGCAGGAATAGCACCTGTATCTGACAAGCAAAAAGCAGCGTGATATTTTCTGGCCTTTGTTATTAAATGGTGCGTTGCCCTTATCATGATCCCAGTTAAGCCAGTAAGTGTTTCGCCATCAGCTTCAGCAGAAGCATGTTCAAGCCCTAGAAACCAAGGACTTAATGATGGTAGGTCACCTAGAAAATGAACTGAAAATTTTGAAGGATGTTGTTGCTCTTGTATCAAATGTCAGATAGAATACTTAGAACTGAGAAGACAGACAACAGATTACTATACAAATCAGCTAAAACTTGAACCTAGTGACAAAGAATGCATTTTCTCAGAGATCATGGAAACTTATCATCCCTAACTGATTTTTCTGCTTTGGATCTCTTTCTCTCTTTCGTTTGATGGGCAACGGTCACCTTTAAATCTTTGACTCTTACACTGCAAGTAATTATTGCTACCACAAATTCTGTAGTAGCATTTATTATTTGCCTGCCATTTTTCTGAAGATGTTAATGGCAACTAAGATGCAGTTTCACTTTCCAGCAGTAAAAGAAATCTATGAATTCCTATGTGGTTTTCTCTGTATATCACTGAATGCTCTACTGTGCGAGTTGTCTGACAGTAACAGACTTGTTACCCTATTTGTACCTTGGTAATGTACTACTAAGAGGAATTAATAGCTTGCTGAGCAGAACTACTTTGCTGCTTTCTGTATGCTTTGCTGGCATTCATACTGTCCTGTACAATTTTCAGGCTTTAATATCAATTTTGCAAGTGTATCTGTCAAAAACAATTAAATTCTACAACAGATACAATTTATATTTCACCAATCTATGCAAATCTTTCATTGTTGCAGGTATGAATATTTTATATTACACAATGAGAAACTAAAAGTAATTCAATTTAATTTAGCCATGGGGTCTCCAGTCAAGGATGTATGGTTTTGTATGTACTCCAGCCCTTTTCACTGTTCTTCAGCAGAATTCTTAAAGTATATATAAAAAGGAAAAATGTAATGCCTGTCGTACTCAAAGAAAATGAAGCTGGCACTTATGGATCCTGTGCTATAGTAAATGCTGATCAGTGAACAGAACTTTTTTCTTTTAAATGAGTGCAAAATCCAGCTAATTTCCCCTACTACTCTAGAATAATTTATTAGGATTTTATTTTTGATAGCAGTGTGGATCCCATAGTCTTTGCATTGTGTTCAGACTTAGCTCCCTTTTTATTCACATCAGAGACATCTATCTGGTCTCATTTGTACTACATTCATGAAACTTGAATGTACAGAAGTCCAGTTATTTGAGATTTTCCTTGATGAACTCCAGCACAAATTCAAGCTTTTCTCCTTGAAACCAGAACCAAATTATTAACCACATAAATTTATTACAATGACAAAGCCAAGAGCAAATACTTAAGTATCTGAGATGAAAAATCCCAAGTATATAGATCAAAAAGTTTTCAGAAAAATACGGCTGAGATTTCTAACATGTTGGCAATAATAGAATACCAGAAATAATAAGCAAAATTCATGGAGCATAACGAACATGATGTAATCTATGCTACAGAGTTCTATGACTCCTCCATATATAATTTAAAAGCTTATTAGATAAAGCACAAATGAAACATTGTATGCTCTGTGCTACCATCATTTCTCCTTCAGTATATATATTTTTTTTATTTTAAGAACTGGATATACTGTATTGAATATAATGGATTACTTGCATTTATTTATGTGCCCTTCAGTGTGCTTATTGCTCCAACTATGTTGATTATCTTTTCTATTATTTTTTAATTATTTTATTATTTATGACAAGCAGCTGCCAAATCTGCTTTCCTTTAGTAGGAAGTTACAATAGATGCAAAACTGGTAGAAAATTATTAATGCAATTTTTTTTTTTAAATAAAATTTTGAAATAGCAGGTGGGCTAGTAAAAGCAGTGACTACACAATTATTTTTTTAATTTTGTTCCCCAAAAGGTGGACCCTGCAAACCACTCAATATTTGAGATTTGATCAGCTGAGCTACGTAACAGTTGTATGTCTGACATGTAGAGCATACAATTTGGCCTCTACTCAGTATCTGCCACTTTCCTTTAGCTTTTGCTTAATATGCATAAAGGAAATCTATGAAAATGTTTTCATTTTTTAAGATCACTTTAAGAAGCCTCTACAGTAAAAAAGCTTCCATGAAACATATTAAATAAATCTCATGATGTAACTAGTTGAGCAAAATAGCCTTTATTCTGCGTTTTTTATTGGAAAAGCAAACAATAATACTAGGCACAGTACTGCTGTTTAATCTGCTCATGTGTTGAAGTACCTTCACCTGCCTGCTAGTATTTTAAAATAACGTGTTTTGTTCAAAAAATGATGCCAGTAGTCACCAAGTTTGCTAAACACACAGATTTTGTATACCTAGCAAAAGTATTGTTTTGACTGTTTTCATATTTCAGAAGATACCTTTTAAAGGGTACTGTACTGGGCACTACATAAGCATGTTGGTCACTTGTTGCTTAATAGAAAGGATGTAGTCTGTCTCAAATGACAGAGAAACAGGACAGATATGAATCCACGAACTAATTATGATCAAATGCAAGAACTGATATTAATGCATGCCTGTAAAATAATCATGTTGATACTACAGAAATAAAACCTTCAAACTTCTCCACATCAGTGAAAAAGCAACAGAAATTACAACTTGTGAATTGATGACAGCCATCCTGAACCTTTGTTTTTATTTTATATAGACCTCGCCTTTTTTTTTTTTTTTTCCTTTGTGGCTTTGTTCCTGAATAAACTTACAAAGAGTGAGCTGTTTTACCTGCACATCAGAAACCTATACTGGCAAATAGAAATTTATTGGTTTTTTGGATAAGCATATCCAAAACTAGAAGGGCTAACACTCGTGGAAAAAAGAACACCCCAAACCTCTACTGTTGAAAAGTTTAGAATATGAGAGGGAGAAAAATACATACAGAGAATACTTCCCATATCGAAACATTTCAAGGCATTTGAACACTATTCACTTGCTGCAAAGTTGCCAGTTCTAAAACGAGGATTGAATGAATTTTACTGAAGAAGACCCAGTAACCCAGTGATCCACCAGACCTCTGCTTAAAAGTAGGTTTCTCAAAAAAAATTCTTATATCAAATCTTAACCCTTACTGTACAATTAATGGTAGATATCCAAAAGGGTGCATACTGTGTGTGTGATCACAGCACTTTTTAAAAGCCCATTAAAGAATATTTCTGTTCAATAGCATTTTTGCTAGCAATAATTTTATGATGTAAAGGCTCCCATCACTCTGCAGCACATTTGTGGGGTTTTTTGCTCCTATCTCATGGAGTGCACTTGATAAGGAGTACTACTGAATCTTCTGCACGCTGCATTACAAAGAAAACTGTCTTTCTGTGAGGCATTTTCTCTCCACTGCTTTCACATGAAATAAGGGCTCTTTTAGCTGATGTATCTGTCTATATTAATATTCAAATAAAAACTGAAACCCTTCTACTTTATCTGAAGTATAAATCCCTGAAAAAATTCTTGCCTTTCCAATTGTGTTCACTGTAATAAAGGTTAATATTGAACTGAACTTATCATATTCTAGCATCACATGTTAAGTTCCAAATCTCTGCATGTCATCTATTTTTTATTGTTGAAATTAGAGAATAGGTAAAATGATGGCAATATTATGAAAAATATCACAGCAAAAGCATTTTACTTAAAGACAGTTCAAACCTATTGCTTTCATGAGTAAAAAAAAACATGGTGCAAAGTGCTCGGGAGAGGGAAGGGACTAGCATCTGTTGAAAATTAACTACTTCAACATTAATTAACACATAATTTTCAACCTGATGAGATGGTGTTGTAGACAGTAAAAATTGAAGGCACAAGAGTAAGAAATGAGTCATCTTTGACTTACCGTATCAAAGACTAGTGCTGTATTGCAGTCAGCATCCAAACACAGAGCATGAAGCTTCTCACAAATCAGAAAAAATATACAATCAATGAACAAATCAAATTCATTGTAAAAATAAAGGCCAGAGATTAGAGTATGTATCCAAGGGTCTGGTTAGTCACAGCTTTGACTAGCCTGCTACAGAGCTCTGCAAAACAAGTATACTGCAGCAGTGTGGCAAGCATAGGATTGCAATGCATGTCCCATATATTCAAGCATAATAGAAAACATGGTCTGGAGCTTATTCCATGTGGAAGTGGGGTTTGTTTTATGCAGGCAGAAAAAAGAAAGGTTCTTTTCCCACATAATAGAATTAGAAATGAAGATTTTTCTTGATTATTGTACACAATAATTCCCCAGGATATCAATTACATAAAGCAGGTGCCTCTGTCTCCTGTTTCCCAGATAAATGCCTGTAATCTCATTTCACAAATGATCCTATTTAGACAGGAGCCACCTATTGTGATGATATCATTTGCTCTAGTATCCATAAATGGGCAACTTCCTACAAAACGTCATGACTACTGACGACACAAATTTTTATAATATTGAGTGGGCAGGGTGGTTGATGGGGTCCCATCAATCTATAGCTTCTTCTGATGTGATACCATGAATCCTGCATAATCACCTCAAAGGCTGTAAATGAAGAGAAGCATTAAACCTGCCTAGTGGAGCTCATTAAAAAAAATCCAAACAAAAATCCTACACCTAAAACTGGGGGAAAAAAACCCTAGAGAGGTAGTAAAGGCAGATAAAACATAATGACAGAGCAGTGGCACCTTTTCAAATGCCTTCGGCACTCTCAAGAATACTGGTAGATATGAACAAAATCACTCTCAGTTAAGAAGTGCAGCTGTCAGTTTCTTTTTAACAAACAATAAAAGACTGAATATCCTCTTTCCTTGCAAATGTAAAATATGCAGTGACAGCAAAAAGGACCAGTGCTTCAGTGATGCACAAATTAGCCCACTCTTAGTGAATATGTTTTAGAATTAGCAGCTGCTTGTCACAGGAGCTTGGAATATGAACACTGTATCAAATTACCCTTAGACTGTTTGAAATCCAGGCTGCTAAACAGGCTTGCTTCATGCACTAGCTACATGGATTTAATTTCTTACATCAATGTTTTCTTAAGAAAAATAATTCCATTAAATATACATATTTGGGAAATGTTATGATACTCGCAGATAGCTGAAATTAGTTTCCATCTGCCTGCTTTAACACATAGAGATGTGAGGAGAGTTAAAGGTGATACAGCGTTCACTTGCCTACCCGCCCTTTCCCCAAGGGACTCAGTTGTGCCTAGAGGCTAAAGCAAATTGCTTAAGAATTTGTATTTAATATTTTTCCTGGCAGAAGTTGGTAAGAACTTCAGACGAAGGTCCCCTGATTAAAAAAGATAAATTACCTGAGGGTATTTTTCAATAGGATCTCCAAAATCTTGGTTTACTTACTCCTGCTTTGAACAGACTGAGCTGCATCTAAACAACTTCTTAATACATAGGAAGAGACATGTAACGTGAGGATCCATCTACATTAATGTTTGGAGAATGCTCACCAGAACATCAGCCAAGCTGGGGTTTCAGGGTGGAAACTTTAAATCTTAAAAGCAAAAACCCCAAGAGGACTTTATACATTTTTAGTGATGTAGTTCCAGCAAAACAGAATCTACTTGTTGCAATCCAGCCCCTCTACTGTACAGTCCCTTTTAATACTTTACCTTTATTTTATAGTTTCTTTGGACCAGGGACCACCCTCTACTAAATTTCTGTATTACACACAGAGAGGGTCTCAAAGGCAAGGTACTGCAAGTTTTAATAATAATAGCAACTCCTTCAGAGTTGACTGCTACCAGAGTGACTCACTTCAGGTCTAGATAGGTTGAAAGCAAAATCTGAACACAGCATCCATGGCTACAAGACATAGGATGCTGTCAAAGCAGAGAAGTCAATGGGTTTTTTACAAGCACCCTGAAGAGAAGAACTCCTTCCTCAGAGATTTAAAACATTGGAGAAAACAACTTCAGAGCACTGAATAGCCATTTAGATACAAGGAGTTCCTTTCCTTCTCCCTCCCTCCCTCCTGTGCTTTTCTTCAAGATAACACTAGTTCATCTCCCTAAATATGCTGTTTAGGAAAAGACAAAAGCACAGCTTTAACCCGGGATATCATAACCCCTTCATTTCAGTACTGGGTGGAAATAGAAAAGCGTATACTCTGTGTGTCCAGATGGCATAAATATTTTCCATGTGTTTCCATGACAAAAGATAAAGATAACACAAGAAACAGAAAGCAGAAGTGTATGTGAGGGTAACTGAGATTGATGGTCCAGAAGTTTCTCTCTTGTCTAGATAAAAGCTGATGAAATGGAAATGAGGGGAAGAAAAAGAGACAGAAAATAGCTAAAAAGAAAATTAATCACTGCTTCATCAAATTCAGTCCTGCCTTGGGAAACACCAAATGTCAGATTTCCTTCTTAATGTACAAAGAATTTCAAGACTGTTCCCAGGATGTAGTAGGAAAAGGTGTGCTTTCTTAAAACAATATGTTTTTCAGCATCTGAGCGAATGGATGTCATCACTCTTCCTTAACCTTGTTTTGAGCTTACCATGCACACAGTGATGAGCTTAGAGCTCATTCCCATGTAGAGGAGAATGTTAAACATGGTCCATGGAAGATGGTTCTGATCTGTGCTTAAAGGCTTCTAAGCTTCATGAAACATAGTGCTAAAGAGAATGGATTATCATTTCCAACACTTCTGATTTGTCTAGGGAGATACTCCAAGTGTATTGCTGTCTGAGGAAGGGCCTGAAGGATTATACTGAAAGGATGAGTCACTCCAGTGAAAGGAAAGCTGTTGTACTTGGTCATGGGGAGATTGTCATAAGCCACAACATCTAATACTAAGCAAGTACAGTGGGCATCTGATAAAACTGCAGACCACACAACAGGATAGTCTACCCCTCTTAAGGTCTTTCTTTTACATTTGGGATCTTTGAAATACCCTGATATCCTAACGAGTAAGTCTAAATGTCCTTAAACCACCCTTGAAATTTTTACTGGTTTTCCTTTTGTTTGGCTTGTTCTTTCTACCATAACGGGAAACTAAATCTCTCCAGACATTACAGACAGCTGGTAAATCTGCACATTTCTGGGCAGAGAATAAGCAGACTAGATCTTATTTAAAATGCCTGGGCTTTCCACTAATTAGAGTTCAAACCTAAGTTATAGAATACCAGTGGATTATTGAAACTCCATTCTGAAAGATAGGAGACAGAAGAATGCTACCTTCTAAAACACCTACTGATATTTTAATAGATAGTCTCTAAAGTAGAGACAAAACAAATTGCTTCAATTAAATGAGTTTGTCTGCTAGTTTGAGTAGCAAGAAACCCTGCCATCTCCATTAAGTATCATCGTAACTTATACTAATAAGTGGGGAAATACAAACTAACAAAAAATTATGCTAAAAAAATTGTACAATGCTGTCCTTTTAAACTGCAAACAGCTAACCATCAGTACAAATAAAAAGTGAATTTTTACGTCTTTTCCTAGAAATAGAGTAGGAAAACAGTTACTGCACATTGTCTGATGCTTCCTTTCATTATGTTACTTAGGCCACTCCATGTGCATTTCGATTAACAAGGATCATACTCACTAAAACAAGGAAAAGCCTTATAAGAACTTGCACTTCCACTTGTTTCTACAGAAAACAAACAGGAAAATTAAGCAAGAGTCTTGGACAAGGAAATTTTAGTCTGCTATCCTTCATAATGTTTGCAGCCAAGATCAAAAATGCTAAGGGCTAAAAGGCATATCCTCATTCTGTTAGCCGGATCTGCTTCTGTGTAAATCTCTTGAGGAGCTCAACTGAACTGATGGGATCCATTGGACAGACATGACCACAATAGGCATCACATTTCTGTACCTAAGAAAAGATTCTTCCTTAAATCCCTCTGGGATTCATCACTGTTGCTTTTCAACAGCACTATGGAAAACTTAAAGAGGGGGTTCAGCCTCATAAGGCCAAATGTAATTTGTCATAATAGAACAATGTTGATGAAGAATAATGTGCAGTTTTTAATTGCTTGTCAAAATCCTATTTCCCAACAAAAAGCTAGAAATATCAATTGCAGGTACCACACCTAAATAAATTCTTAAGAAGAATAATTACAATAAATTATTACTTAATGCCTAAAACAATCAGAAAAAAGTCCTGTTCACAAGCTCAGTTTTATACCACCAGCTGCAATGCTGGTGTCCCAAAGAAAATATGACTGTTCATTTGAATTTCACACTTCATTAGCAATACAGGAGTAAAAAAAATCTACCAAATTAAAAATTACATGTTCTAATAGAAAACCACCTAATTTTCATTTCCACGTCAATATTAAAATAATTGAGAGCAGAAATTTTTTTTAAAAAAAATTAAGGACAGCTTTGCTTTGCTTTTGAAAACCTGTTAGCACAATTGTTGATTGATAAGGGGCAGCCATGGTTTGCATCTAGTGATTCTTCTAAATGAAACAGAATTATTTGGGAAATTGGAAGAAAAGGATAAAAAGTTCTGCCTGATTTCTTTCTGTCTGTGAAACTGCACTTCACTAAGTAATTTCCGTTTCAATGAAACTTGCTGCTTCTTTGAAAAGTGGCTGCACTGAAACATTTATGGCCCTAAAGTCTGTATAAAATACTGTTTAATATAAGCCGGAACTAAATACTCTCTTCTACCATAAACCTCAATACTGTAGGATGCCTGGTAGATTTTCCAGAGGTCAGATGGTTGGTAGGGTTCATCCTCGTAGTCTAAAAACCTAATTCTTACAGCATTTCAGATCAGGCAGACAGGAGATCTATAGAGAGAGTTTTCTTCATTGAAGAACAAAGCTATAAAATAGTACTAACATTGACCAGAAAAGCTATGGTATGGTCATAAAACTTTGACATGAAAAGAATAGTGTTCTTGCAGGTTAGGATGTCAGAAATTCTTCATATATTGATAATATCAAAGTGGAAGATGTTTCTGTGGGCAGGACAATGATCCCTCACTCATTTGGAGGCAAGACTGCAGAAACACCTGGCTGCCTTTTAATGCAAGTGTTGAAGAACAGTTATAACAAAGAGGAAGACAATCCTGAAAGTATACAAATAGTAACACCAAAAAATATAGCATTAATACCTTCTTTTAAAGACAGTGAGTTTGCTTCAAAAATTGAATTTTTCTTCTTAAAAACATCTCCAGAGAGCTTAAGTTAAAGGCTTTCAAAATCCTCCTCTTTCTCTCTTTCTCTTTTTCTTTCTTTCTTTCTTTTTCTTCAAAGCTTCCAGCCGTTTCTTTGCAGTAGCATTTTCAAAATGTACTCAAGAACTTGGTATCTCAAAATTATTATTGGAAATGAAAAAGCAACAGTAAACGCCTGGTCTCCCTGTAGATATGTGTAAGCTTAGTGCAGCTAAGAAGTTTCTCAACTTTGCACTATTTCATTTTAACAAACTTTTAAAAAGGGCCATTATTATTACCAATTTTTCTCAAGTAACACTTCTTCAGAAACCACTGATCTGAGAGTGTAGGCTTTCTGACCTTTTCTCTTTTAAGCAAAAATAGTTACCAGTAATTTGTGATAAATGACAGGCTTTAATATTTCTTTTTGTTTTAAACACAATTCCTTCACTTGCAGTCCTGTGTTCCTTGCCTTCAGTTCCCCTTTTCCTCCTTCCCAATTTTCTAAGTTCAAATCGACAAAAAAGTGATCTTTTCCTATCTGGTTTTTGATTTTACACATATCTGATGTCTTTGAACTATCAGCAGCTGCTGTCACATGTCTCTCTCCCCCTTTCCCAAAAGTTTGTCAAGAGTGAACAGATGATTTGATATGAGATTTAACCTGATTATACTTTGGTCATCTTCAAGTCCTTCCTTTTTACTTTTTCCATAGCTTCTAGAATGACTTTTTAGAACAGCATCTTCAGTTTTGTCATGAAGTCTACTGGTCATCTTTCAAAGGCTTTCAAAGGGTCTGGTGAGCCCAAAGGGGGCACCTTACTCAGTGAGGCTCCAAGTCGAAGCACTGTCTCCAAGTCACAGCCATGAGAAAGAGCCTACAGGGTCTCAGTAATATTTGTTGATTATTTACTAAATATAGCAATACAGTCTAGATCCTCTGGTGCATAAATAAAATTCTGCTTCACATATTCTGTGCTATGTTCCTCCAGTATGCAAATATGGCTACTATGTAACCCCAATATTAACTGTGTCTTGTGCTGCAACAACTAAAGTACCAGAGTTTGGACCTTTTCAAGTTGGAATGTGGGTTTGACATCATGCTCAGGCCCTTGTTGTGGCTGATAAACAGTGATCTGAGATGACAAGCTTTGTTCTGAAGGTGAAACAAAGTCAAATTCTGTAACCTTACATGTTGCCAAGAGACAGAACAGTCATCTTCTGGCCATATCTCATCAGAGGCACTGGCACTAATCCATTTCCAGGCATCACAGCTCATAAACTCAGAACTATTATGGACTCGATAAAGTCAATCAATACATTAGTTAAGTGAGATGGAATGATTTAGCTCTTAGGGAAAAAAAATATAGGGCTCAATGTTATCCAGTGCTGGTTTTGAGATCCTGGAATAATGAATCCCAAGAAAACCATTCAGACAGACACACCTGTCTTGGCACATTCACTTGAAATACAATCAGGAAAACAAAGTCTTTTTGTTTTGTTTAAATAAATTGAGAGGACTTCAAAGCAAGGACTGCTTCTTTCTGTTTTACAACAGCTTCTTGAAAGGCCTTTTTTCTGAGACCCTTCTTCATACTGAGTATGTGTAACAGCTCGACAAGAACCTGGATTTGTCCCTTACAAATTTGAAAAGTCAAACTCTAAAGTATCAATGTAGGACTGACAAGCTTTTCAAAGGCGGAAAAACCTATAGCACTCAAATGACTTCTCCCCAGTGACAAATCTGAGCTAGATAGAAAAACATAGTATAGAGACAATGGGAGGAAATGGGATACACTGAATGCCACAATATGCATTAAAAACACATTTTGACACACATTCTCTTGAATCTTATATGGTAACTTAAAGTAATAAAGGTAAACAGATGCATATATTTACACACATCCAAATAAACAGTAACATATATTGACTTATCACAATCTTTATGAGGCCTATTTTAGAAACTAATTGAATCTGTCTTCTATTTTAGAAACTAAATAAATTTTATTTAATGCTTCCTTTTTGAAGAAAAAATATTCACAACATGGGATAGGGAAATTGCATCTTTGCAACAAAAAAAACCCCTGAATTCTTTAATGAAATTATATACAATACTCAGTGTTGCAATATGCAATACTCAAATATATAATAATTTCATATAATAGGATTTAGATCTTCTCCCTCCTCTATCAGCCTACATTTTCATTTCAGAGAACCTTGCTCACATCCCAAAGGAAAGTTACCAAGCTGACATGTACTACAAATTCTAATTTTAATTTTTTTTAGCTTGAATAGATTCAGAGGATTCTAGCATAAGCTATGACAGTGAAAATGTGCAGTGAAATTACTGGTTAGCCTGACTACTAAAAATAGTTACTTCAGCCATAGCAAACAACATAGTAGAAATATTCTTTCAGTAGATTATTTCTATTAAGTTTTATGTTTCTTGCAGAAAGACAATGTGAGCAAGACTACTCATTAACAGTGGAATGTAGGAAGAAGTAAAATCTCTTAGCAATAGTTCGAGAAAGCATATTACAGTACATCTGTAAACCTGGTTTTCTCTGGGTGACTGAGGCCATAAAATGACACGACAAAGATGCCCATATCCCCGATAGATTACTTAACTCTGACAGTGTGCAAAGGAAAAACATCAGCAATAACATGAATATTCACAGTGGCACCCTTTGATGCTTTCATAATTTAGATTTGACCTCAGTGAGAAACTTGGCAAATGACTTTTGTTCCCATGTTTCTAGTCTTCTATGAAAGGACAGTAACATCCCTGCATCAACCCTTCATGATGATTGCCCAGTATGCACCCACAAATGTTTGATATCCAGGATTTTGCAGTCTAGAACTGAAGCACACTGGAAAAGCTGATATGTGTAGAAGTCACTATGGTTACTGCCTACACTTTCTTTGCCTACAATAAGATCTTTCATTTCCATGAGCATTAAAATTCACCAAATGCACCAAAATTATTCAGACAAAAAAAAAGTAATCTCTTTGGTTTATAAGCCTTTTAGCTCTGTTGCTTTTATCTTTTTAAGTATAGACTCTGAGCTGAGGCATATTATTCCACATCTGAATATAAGAAAAAGTATTGCAGGAGAAACCTTGTGGTGGAAATACTTTGCAGACCCCCAGCTTCAGCAATGTGTGTGGAACAGCTGTCTGCTGTTGGCCAGTGCAAAGCTGAAACCCAGAAAACGCTGTACAGGATGCCAGACAGAAGGCACTAGCTGGAGATTTAGCAAGCCAAATTCAGATGATTATGCTTAGTATTATTGTAAATCTTTCCAATACTAAGAAAATTAAAAGTTCATCTTCTGTGGTTAGATTCCCTAACTATTGTAATAAGAAATAGCTATATGTAAAACTAATTCTTTTGTTGTTTTTCTTTATCCTACAGCAATCAGCATGATTCTTTCTTTCAGAATTCTTATATAAATGTCAGTCTTGCTAGAGCCTGTAATATTTTCTGACCTCACTGTCACTCAGTATACCAAGTTCTTTCAAATTGTATCCAGTGGCTGTGTCCTCAACAGTCATTTAAAACGTCTTAGTCTTATCCTTTTACTTCAGGTAGCTTTTTACTTAATTTCCTCCCAGTACACTGGGCAACTTTTCTCCCTGCTATTGCCTGTTACTTTGAAAACCTGCCTGAACCACCATTTCAGTTCTCCTGCACACAAGTAGCCTGTTTTTTGCCTTTTCACCTCTATGCCTCCTTACAGCTCCTTCTTTTAGTGTGCCATATTTGACAGATCAATATATTCGTTATCAGTTACTTCCTTTTATTTTTCCTATATGTGATTTTGCTGATGTTCCCTTTAGGTGAAAGTTCTTAATATTACTCATCAATACACTCAGTGAGGTCCTTTCCCTGAGAACCTTTTTTCTCTTTTCCAGGAAGATCAGAGTGCTCACTGCATACAGGACATGTAGGTAAAATACTTGACACCTTCAGCAGGAATTACACCAAACTGAGCTGTGGTTTGTGGAGAAGCAGCACCGTCAGAGGCCCATTCCTGCTGCTGAGGTAGCATATATAGTCCCCTCGACACCCAGATCTACATAATCTCTTGTAACACTGCCAGCCCCAAGGACTCAAACAACACACCCAATACTCACAAATGGAGCTTTCCCAAAATCATAAACACTTTCATGAAAGATAGATATACAAATTGCCCTTGACACTTCAGAACAAATGTCCAACCTGTAAGAACTCAGAATACTGCCTTATCACAATATTAGTTTCTTAAACCAGACTGAAAAATAAAGCTTTTCCCTATAAAAGCTTTTCCCTCACTTTCATAATAACAAACTATTGTTAATGTTTTAAATGTCACACAAAACAACAAATCAGCAGTGGTAGTGTTTTCATGTATCATTCCTATGGATGGCGCCTAGATACATTAAAGGAGGAGAAAAGTACTTCCTAGGAGTTCAAAGGATTCAGCTGTTGGCTTAAAATAGTCAGCAATTTCTATATAAGTCATAGAAAACATTGAACAATTCTCTGCTCAAAAATTTTCAGTGTAAATGAGAATGTTATGAAGGTTTTCCTTCTGATAATGTCTTAGTAAATGCACATGCATCCAGGTTGTGACAAAAATAGAAGCAGTTTAGTGGGAGCTTATAAACCTTGTGCAACTGTGGAAGGAAAGTACACCGAAAGGCTGATATTTATTGGTAGAGTGCTACTCTGAATTTTAAGCTGTTTTCTGTTACGCTTGCCTACTTACTTGTGCTCCTGTGTTATTTCCTGGGAGAAATGCAAAAAAAATTAAGTGACCTCTGTATACTAACTATTAAGTATGTCACATCATGCTACTTAAAATGTGTTACAACCTGGTTGGCACAGAAATACATTTTTTTCTGTTTGGGAACACATATACCCACCCAGTACAATGAAAATTCACAGCCCCAGCTTCTTGGGAACCAAGAAGTCAGCTCTAAATATGGCTTTATATAGGGGTTCAGCTGCAGTATTACAAGCTCTGGCAGAGAATCTTAACCCACAAACAAGATAATTTGTAATGGGACAATATTTAAAACAAGTACAGATCTTGCTCAGATTAAATTAATCCAAGTTGGGGATCAAATGACCTGTAAAGCTGCAAATTATTCTTTAGAAATCATTCCAAACTGCAAACACATAGAAGACATGCCCTGACTTTACCTAAAGCACAAACAAATACAGTGCAGATTCACAATCACAGGGACTGAGTACACAGTATAAAGAAAACACAACTATAAAAACGTCACTATCTTACAGAACACAGCTGGCAGATAGATTTAAGGAGAAAATGAAGATGCTGAGGAACAAGTGACTTCTGTAGGCTTGGAAGATGCCAAGACACAAGGTGAGCTGCGAGGGGTGAACAAGAAGAGGGACCAGAGAAAACCTGCAAGAAAGTAGCTAGGGATGGAAGCAGGGATAAAAGTCTTTGCTGTAAGTAGGGAAGTCTGCCCTGCAGCCTATTCTGCCATCCCTATGTCTGCAAGACAGGCAGAGGAGAGTTTGTCATTATCACCCACAGCCAAGCTTGAGCCGGGCACCTGCTTGGCTGTAGGGCTCTGCCGAGCAGCCTTCCAAGAGCAGCACTGCACCTTTGAGACTCTGCTTTGGCCAGCGCCGCTGTAACGCAAGTGGACGGCTCCATCTAGAGGCAAATATCCCCTGAGCTGCTGAAACGGCATCATTGCGACTGAAATACCTCCTTCTCCACAAGTCAGAACCTACTCAAAATAGCTCTCCGAGCTGCTGTCCTCTTGGCAGAGATGTTCAGCAGGAGGGAGCAGGCTCCATCCACCTCACCTTCTGCAAAGGCTGAGCCGTTTAAAATAAAGCCAAGCTTTCCTTGAAATCTGCCTCTCAGTTTTAATGGTCTCTCACACCAAGGCTGCCAGATTGATTCTGCGGTATCCATCAAATGACACAGATTGAAAGCTTACTCTCATTCTGATGGCAAGCATGGGTCCCACAGGCAAAAGGTTCCTGCACTCCTTTACTACTTGTGTCTCATAAGAAATACAGATTATTTTCCACTAATATCTTGACAAGCACACCTATATTCGGTATAAAACAGACCACCAGTAGTTAATATGAAGTTAAAGAAATGTTTCAAAAAATAATGAGATTATCAAAGGGAATGTTTATAATCCTTTATGTTGCAAAAGCCTTCTCTGTTGAACAGAGACCAAGCTATTCTTTTCTGTCCATCAATTAACAAGTATCTCCAACCACATACTAATACTGATAAGGAGCCCAGGAGCACCAAATCACACACTTTAAAAATTATAAGCAAGTCTAACTTCATCCTCTCCATTGCTGGGGTATGGGCTCTGTGCCAAACTATTCTTACTGAAGAGTTCCTCTTCTGCACTGATCAAGGAAAAAAAAAAAAAAGCTGTTGAGTAGATGTCTCTGAAAGCCCTTTGCTCCCAGTCACAGGACAAACATGTATTGCAATGTCATTTTGAAAGCTTAACTTCACTGTAGCTTACTGTACTCCTAAAAAGGGCTTTTTCAAATAGGCAACAACCACTTATATGAATATAATTCCTCCTGTTCACTGTTTTCAGGCTTGTGGGGTATGTATCACCAAATATGCACTTTTTATAAATCAGTATGTTTAGATTCAGACAAGCTGTGTATCTGAGCAACAGCACAGCAAGGAGCAACTGCTGTCTATGCATTACATTTTCTCAGATTACTCATTTATTATACAATAGTGTCCTAAATTTTACCCATCACTTTGTTCTGGTGTTAGTAAGGAAGAAAATTTGGATTCAAACTAGTTTACCTTTTCCATAATGATGCATATTAGGTGTAAGTAGTTAAGATTAAAACTGGTGAGCTGATTATTGTAAGCAAGAAACATTGAGGAATGAGGGGAGAGAAAAAAATAATGCTCCTTTTCCTATAAAAATTAATTGCACCAATGTCTGCTCGTTTCTTAACCTATTCTTTTTCTGTGTTTTATTCATTTTAGATGTATTTTTGCAATAAGAATACATATCTAAAAATGAGCAAATGCAGAGGCAATATATTTTACAGATCTAGGTTAGGTCTTGCGTTTCTTTTAAGGGTCTGTATTTTGTGAAGCATTGTTTATTTTACAGGATTCATTGCTGAAAACAAAGCTAGCCAACTACACAGTCTTTTTTGTCTTGAATTCTTCCTACTTCAGGAATTCAGATCCAGTTTGCTGTTACTCAAAACAAAATTACTTGCAGCAATGACTCATATTTTTGTGGTAGCAAAGAATATAATATGTATGTCTATTTATGTAGCACATGCATAATAGCATATTCAAAGTTTTTTAAGGCCTCTTGTAAGAAAAGTGCAAGAGAATGGATGGAGAAAAAGTTCATTGGAGTCAAAGAAGGACGCTAGCAGACTCTTACATGTTTGCAAATATATACACATACAATGACACTGAATATGTGCAAACACCTATGGGAAGAGTTGAATATCAATCGAATGAAAACATCAGAGCTAACCTCCAAGAGGCTTTAGTGATTAGCAATCACTTATGCTCAAAGACATTCCCACCTTGCAAGCTCAGCTTCATCCCTTGGCTTCAGAGCCGCAACAGACCAGTCCTCATGCGAGTCCTGCCTCTTTGCGGTGTTTGGCTTTGCAGTGTCCAACACTGATTTAAATCAGTGTCTCAAACAGTGTCCTAGGTGGCCACAGAAACTGCACAATTAGTGCACAATTAGTGCCACAGCCTCAGGCTTTTCCTGGGTGGTCCAAAATTGAAGAAAATACAGGTGAGAAATGGACCTCAGACTTTCATTATTGCAATAAGCTTTTGGAGGCAATCTTTTAATGAAAACATGAATTAATCTAAATGGATAAAAGAGAAGAACAGTTTAGGTCAAGATACAGAGCTCAGAAAGGTGAATAAAATATGGAGGGCAAAGTAGCATGCTGAGAAAGATGGAGAAGAGGGCCTGTTACGGTATATGCAAAAGAAGTGCATAGTGCAGAGATCGTTCACGAAAATTTAACATAGCACTCCCTGTGTGTTGGAAACACATATGACACACAAAATCCTAACATTCTTTTTATATCTGGAATGGCTTAGCCCTCTCTTGCTCTACCTGAAAATGGTAAAATATATGAACAGTGACTTCTGGAGACTGAACTACACAAGTATCCATGAGTGTGATGCCAAAACTTCAAATGTCAAAATCAGAACAAGACTATTTCAGTCATTGTAGATCAATGTTCCTGGTCTAAATTAGTCAGCTGCCTGTTATGCAAGATCATCCTCCCTGCTAGTCATTCTCACAGGGTATTTACAGAACACTACATGGGAATGGTGAGAATCTGAGTGAAGGTACTACCAGGAGGAGGCTACTTAAAAAAGAATATACCACATACATTTTTCAGGCAGACATTTAAGTAGACATTTCTATGAAGCATTTGCTTTTTCCCTTTGCATTATGTATGCACACATACATACATGTATACACACATGCATACACCATGTTTTCATGTCATTGCAGGTAATGTGGGAAGGCAGGCATACGTAAATATGTTTAAAATTTTTTTTCTAGAGCATGAAATACTTCTGCGAGTTCTGGATAGCACAGGCTTATTTGGAAATAGCTTTCAAAATGCAGCCTTTGGTGAAAAGTATTTCCCAAATCAAAGTGATTGTCTCAAAGCTTGTTTTGCCATGATAGCATTTACTGGAGTAGGAGGAAGAGGCAAATTTTGTTTTATATCATCCCAGTGGATTCAAATCTTCCCTTTTCCGGATGTTTGATTCAATGTCCTGAACTAGTTGTAAAACATCTTGTTAAAAAGTACAACGCACACAAGGTATTTCAGCACAATGATCATCTGCTCCTCTTCTTCCTTTCTGTCTTACACTCTTATTTCCTTACCCTCACTGGTTGGGGTTGCAATATAGTTTCATGTGTATGAGATAATTTCTGCCTGCTTAACTAATGCTAAAACACTCCTTTCTGGAAAAATACAGAACAAGTGAAGTGATCATAAGGTGGACTAGTTAAAAAATAAATCTCACTGAATAGCCTTTTGCTGTTTGCATCATATGACAGGACTGCTCTGTGTGCAGAGTTATCTCAGTTACTGTTCTATGAATACAGCCATAAAGAAGGCAGGGGGGAAAAAGTCAAGTAATGTTCCAATTTTTAGCTATTATTTTTACTGTATCTTTTCATTTTTATTTCCTAAGAGGTATAGTACATGAATTAAAAGAAGCCTGATTCATTTTGTTAACACAGAGTACAACTCAATCTGCACAGATTTGGGGTCCATCTTATTTGCTGAAGCCCGGGATAGAGACCCGCAATTGTTGAACCAAGCCACGAGTTAGGCTGCTTTTGTTTGATAAATAGCATTTTTTTCTATAGCACTTGACCAAAAATGCAGGAGCTTCAGCAATGCCCGCCAAACTCCAAATGGACTGTCTGATGATTTGGCACAACTTGAGAAAATGCTGAAAGCAAGTACAGCCAAATTAGTACTTGCATTCAGTTAAAATGAAATGGACTATAATATAAATAGATCAAAATTGGGCCCAGATCCTGCAATTCACTGTGCAGGCAGACTGTCAAGTGCAGAATCAGCACTTTGGTGAGCAGAAATCTAATGAGGAAAAGCTCTAAAATGCCGGAAAGAATTATAAGAAGAAAAACTATTTAAATCCTCCTCATAACTAGAAATACTTGCTAAATACCACAGATATTAAAATGAGTTAAGAGCAATTACTTTGAACCTGTAAATGATTCTTTAAATGTAGTGAGAAGAATTTCATGCAACAATGTGTCAAGCCGGTTTGGAAAAAGCGCTAAAAAAACCTTGATGACTGTGTTTATCCACAGCAGAGCAAGTGTATAATCAGTATTAACCAGTCTTGAGCACAACACAAGTGACACAGATTTTGGAAGAAGATTAAAGATGAGAGAGAAGGAGGGAAAGGTTAAACATACAAATCTCACAAAGAGAGGAGTCTTTAAATGCCAGGCTTTTTTGAGAATTGCAGCCTACAGAGCAGTTCCTCTGCTTCATGTTTGCTCTGAATTAGAAACAAATAAATAAATAAATAAAGAGCAGCAGTTTAATATTCTTAATGAACCCGTTTTATAGAGAATTCTGTTTACATTAACATGATAGATTGCATCACATTATATAAATAAAACCTTATACTGTGACACAAGGATCTGCTAGGAAAGTCAGAAATTCAATAGACAGAAATGCTGTGAAAAATCTGCAAACCTGAACACTGAGGAGAAAAATGAAACAAAGGAAACAGAACGTGTTTCTAGACACTTTATGGATAAAAATAAGTACAAATAATAAAGGAACAACGACAACAACAACAACAGAAAGCCTTACCATGATGTTTGCACAACTGTGTGTCTGTAGCCCATGCTATAAATGTGGATACCTTCTATTTCCATCATCTCAGCCCCTCTAGTGGTCAGTACCTGAAGATCTTGCCTTCAGGAGGGACACGATCTATCCATATGTACCATTTGCTGTTGCTCCTGTACTTGACAGATATTTTTTACTTAATTGTGTAATTTTTTCTGGAGATATAACTTGTCACTTTTTATTAGCATTTTTGTCAGTGCTGCTACGTGCATACATTTAATTGCTAAGCAACAAAGACTAAGCTCTGCACAGCACATTCTATTACTGCATTCCCTGTGCCATGCATTGTTACTAATGCACTTATATAATAGGAAATACAAAAAAAACCCAAAAAGGATAAAAATATTTATTTCTGTTTCCATAGCATCTAGAAGTCACAATCTGAAATCAGGCTCCATCATGCTAGCCAGCAGGAAGAGACCTAACAGCTGATGACGAGGGCAAGTGGACTGATAGAAAGTGGACAAAAGTTAAAACCAGAGATGAGTTTCAGTGTCTCCATAGAACAATAAGCTAAGTCTAAAGCTCAGAGGTGACTACCCACCTACAACTAGTCATGATTCTCAGATATTAGGGAACTATCACTGTTGCTAAAATACTCAAGGCTTTTGCAGGTGTGGTGGCCTCAACACGGAAAGCATTACCAGCATTACCATTTTCAAAAAGTTTATCAGTTTGAAAGAGATACATCTGCATTGTATCAAGAAATACTCTCTCTCTCTCTTTAAGTTGTAGAAAAAACAGGGCACGCAGTATTTTCTCACGAAATGTTACACTTCACTGTCTGCTCTTCATATTGAAATGTATCTTTGCCCCTGTCATTGAAGGCTGCCGTCTCCAAAATCTGAGTTTGGCATTACTTGAGTCTATCACACAACTGCAACTGCAACTCTATCTTTCCTTTGATGAAGTGCAGGTATGTTTACCAAAGAGTAGTCTTTACACCTAATATGTACAAGGCCAGTGGTCCCTCCTTGCTCTTGGTGTGATTACCAGCCATTTCGCAGTCAGCACCGCATTTCTAGATAGTGCCAAGTCAGCATCATTCAGCAAGAAGAGCTGCTTGGAAAACGAAGCCATGACTGTAGAGGTGCACAAACTTGCACAACCACATACAACTGTTTTTATTTCTGCAGCTAGATTCAGGTATTGGCCCTGACTCTCTCTGTGTCTCTTTGGCATTTCCCAAGTAGCCCAAATGGAGCAAAGAAATAGATGGAGAGACCTGGTAAAATCCTCCCAAACTTTATTTCAGGATACTATGTACCACAAATTAGCAGATATACTTTAAGAAAGGCTTCTAGACTATTAGCCTCAAGGATCAAGAGGAGTGCTAGGAAAAGAGGTAGTTACTTTTGAATTATGAACAGTCGTACACGGTCCTGCCCAATAGCATTAGTATTTCCTCTGGGTTCCAATATTTTTACAAAGAAACTGAAATTCCATAATAGCTAATGTATCCTGTCTCTTTTGGTGGGACTGAAACAAGGGCTGTAGTTGTGTTCTGGGCACAACATCCTTTATATTCCCCTGGGAAGGCCAAGCACAATTGTTGTAAATGAACCACAGCAGGAGACCACAAAAGAACATTATCAAATTCTTAACTAATTAAGTACATCAGTACTTAATCATACAAAATGCTTCTGCATTAAGCTACTCAACACATTACTTACTTACCCCCTGAAATATCTTTGTGAATATATGGTTTTTATTGCTATTTCATAGGAGGGGAGATGGATGCTTGGGGAGGCTATATATTTCCAAGAACTACAGAGTCAAATCCTTTCACATATAGACCTTGCTGGAAACCCTAGGTAAGGACAGCTGTGACAAGTCCTGCTCCAGCAGAGCATTTTTAGTTTAGAATCATGGACTATTCTGATTTGGAAGGGACCACAAGGATGATCAAGTCCAACTCTTAAGTGAATGGCCCATACAGGGGTTGAACCCACAACCTTGGTGTTATTAGCACCAGGCTCTAACAACTGAGCTAATCCCAGTTCATATCCTGTAGCATCTTGAACCAGAACAGATGCCAGGGAACCAGCTGCCAACTGGGAGACCCTGTTCTTGCCTCCTGGGTGATTTTGTGAGATAAATACAGAACAAAATTACAGACTTCGTAGCTACTAGAAAGAGCTCAGTGATTTTCTTATGACCCAGAGTCCTACAGTATCTCAGCTAAGGATTCAACAGAAGGTAGCACAGAAAACAAGTCTCACATCACTGGCTTCTAAGATAGAAATTTTAAAAGCCCATCAAATGAGGTAAATAAATGGAATATTGCATTATACTTGTGTGCTGATAACAGTAAGAAATTAATCTTTTTCCTACCACATAACTTCCTAGCATTCAAAAACTCCTAAATGAATAGGTGTGCTTCTACATTTCTTAACACTTAGCTCATTTCTGGATCCTCACATTGAATATTAGTATTTTCTTCTGCTTAGCTTAGGACAGCAGAATGACCTTGTTTGACAGGATTTTCCCTAAAAATCAGTCTGAACACCAAACACATCTGCACCTAGCATAGCCTTCTTGAATTCCTTTACACAAACTCATAAAATTTTCTGGGTTCAACTCTTAGTGATGATTCCAGTGTAACTGTGAGGCATAAGATATACAACACAGTCTCTGAACATGAGCTGCAGTGACAACATGTGCAATACAGCCAACAGGGAGGGAAAAGAAAGGCTATATATGACCATCTTAATGATCACACACTTTACAGAACAGGGTTCTAATAAATGCTTTGTTATTCCCCCATTTTTATAATTGCCCTTTCATGCCCCCAAAGAAGAATTGCAGGCATAATGTGTTTGGCCTCAAGGAGGAAAGTATACAGGTTATGTGCAAAGTTTACAGGTTATGTGCATGTAAGTACACAGGTTCTTAGTTACAAGCTTGTGTTTAATATCTCCTTTAAATTTTGGTCAGCTCTGTATTGGTCACACAGCTGGACTAGGTGATCATTGTAGGTCCCTTCCAATTAAAATAATCTATGCTTCTGTTCCATACCATTCTACTCCATTCCATTCCACAGTGTTGGTCACAGCCACCGCAGACCCCAGGGTAGGCAGGGTGGTGCCCAGTCCAGCTGGAGGCTGGACATCTGCAGCAGCTGTGGATTAATGGTATTCGAAAAGGGAATTTCTTTTTCCCTACAGAGACCCATTAAAGAGTATATCTACTTACAATAAAAATGAAAGGGATAGTAAGCCTGCATTTTGCAGACTCTTAGCACTCTTTTATCAAAAAAAGCACTCACAGCAGCAATAGCCTTTGTTCATACTTCCCAAATCATGAGGACTAATGGGGTCATCCTTCCAAATGACAGGCAAGACAAGACTTACTGGACTCAGAAAACAATCTTTTCCTGAAAATCATAAAACTGGATAGATTTTTCTCTTTCAGAAAGGTATTCTTCATGGACTGGATCCATCTTGCATAGACCACCAGAAACAGGATAATCTTCAGCCCATACTAAGCTAAATATATACATATTCCTAACTTAAAACAACTTCAAAGATGTGTCACAGAAGACTGAGTCCAATCCAAAATAGAACTGTGGATTAAAAAGACAGTTTCAAAAGGTGTATGTGTAAAAGGCTCAAAGATACTTCTCAGTTCAAGAAACAAAGCTTGCATTCCGGTTGCTTTTTTCCTTTACAGAGAGATCATTCAAAGGAAGCGAAAACTAACCATTCACTGAGAACATAAGGAGCACCCAGTGGGGTCCTTCCTCAATTGCAGTGCTTTAGGCATACGTAACATCAACAGTTTACAGGGGTTTTTCTGAGCTATTATTTTCACTTTTTCTATATCCACCATTTTTGCGAGGTTTGTCTTTAACCCAATCTGCTAACACATGTAATTAGTGTGGGGAGAGAATTTTATCCAGCATCCAAATAAGGAGCTGAGTAGTAGCTGTGAACTTTATTGTTGCAATATTAATAATTTAAACTTTCTATAAAACAGTTTGTTAGGGATGGGCATGAGGGAGCGAAACATTATAGGGCTTTCTGTAATTTAGCACCTCAGAGTGATGAACAGTAGAGCACATCTTCAAGCACTTGTCTCCAAATCAATGCTTCCTTGCTGGTAAGGCAGAGGCAGGAAAATTTTTATTTACAAGATCTCAGAAATGGCTAAATGCAGCTCAAATGGAAAAACTTTTAGAATATGTACTTTACTTAAGCTTTGAACCTGATAGACTCTGTTAAGATTTACACATCAGAAAAAAAGAGATCTTCATCTTCTAAAGTAGGGAGGTGCAGTCAATCTGTACTCTATTCTAAATTTTGCTCTCATTATAGTAACTGAAAAATCCTTCTCAATTCCAAACATTTCCGTCAGTTCAAAGTAGGGTGGAAGTGGTGGACATGCCACAAAATCCATATCAATAATATGGGGGTGAGGGTACACCAGTAAAATTCTAGGAATTATTCAAATCTCAGACTAATATCTCTCTGCATGGATGCAACAAATATTTGATGTAATTTTATCATTCTGTAGAAAGAGCTTTTTTGACATATGTCAGTGAAAGAGGTCTTTTTCTGCTGGTTTCATTTGCTCATGCCAACAAGAACAAAACATCAAAACAGAAAAATAGTAATTTTCAGAGGTCTTCGTTAAGATAGCTGTGTTTGCACATCCAGAACCAAACTGAAAGGCTCTCTTCTACATTTCCCAGAGGAAAAAAGATGCAAAGATGTAAGTGTTAAGACTGTTTAGAATGTAGAACTCTATCGTCTGTAATTGTTGCCATCCACCAGCTCTTATGTTCATGCCAGACATTTGATAAGCTTGCTTATGTCTTTGTTTAGTCCAAATTAGTTCTGCAGGGGATTGTACTAGTTTGAAAACAAACTAGTGAGAGACTCCAAGTCAGAAATACAATTTAATAGGAAAAAGAAAATAAATGCAATAGTACAAAAAAACCAACCCACTGACAGAGTCAGAGTACAAACCTGACCCCCTGACAGTCAGGGGGTTGATAGCAGTCCAATTAATTGGTGGCTGCAGCCCTCCTGGAGTGATGGTTCTGTTGAAGCAGTGATTCTGTAGAACGGTCTGGTCTTCCCTTGGGAATCCAGTGGCAGTGTAAAAGGGTCTGGTCTTCCTCTGGGAATCCACTGGAAAAGGCTACTTGTGCTGTTCCAAACCCCAGGCTATATCCAGGTGGGAATGCTTGGCTCCTTCCCCCTGGGCGGAGCATCTCACAATGGGATGGTGAGTCATGGGCAAGGCCTTGACGGGCCATTAACAGGAGATAATCCGGAGGGAGGAGGCAGGGAACATTGCTACACCTCATTTCAACAGCTCTTGAGGATGGTAATAGAATACACTGTAACCCAGGACAGGGATAAAAGACAGGAAACCTTTTGGAGAAAAAGTAATAATTTGAAACATTCAGATACTGAAAATCAGACTGATTTTCTTGAGAAAGAATTATCAATAGGCTGAAGAAGGCTATTACTCATTTTCTAAAATAATGAACGCATGGGATGAGGTGTACTTTGATTTCCTGACTATAATAAAAGTGGGAATAGTTTTTTACTGTATGTAATGTGAAGAAGAAAACAGTGATGTTCTACTGGCATGCAAAGAAAGTGTATCTGAAATAGCACTGTATTATGTACAACAGAAAATTAAGTATAGCAGGATTATGCAATATGCTGCCCCTCACCAACACTGGTAAACATCAAATGTTTTCATAAATGGAACAATAGCATCCATTATGTTGTCTCAGAATACATATGCTTCATAATTAACATTTTTAGAAGAGTAAGAGTCTGTTCTCTAAAAGCAGAGCAGTTAAGTGACGCTCATAATCCCTACTATGCAGTCCATTAACCTCAGAAATTTTAAGTAGCTTCGTAGTCATCCATGGCATTTCAGATTTCTCACAGCTTCAAATCTGTGGGCAGCTTCACAAGCTTTTTGTAAAGTTCCTCATGACTAGGACATCTGTAAAATTCCCTCCAGACCTTTCTTCAACTCATCTTGTTTTAAGCAGTCAGTATTTGACATATCTGAATAAGGATAAAGGTACATCCCTAAAAACATGCTCTACTGAACGTAACATCTTTTTTAAAAAGACTTATTGGTAATTTTACATGCTCTAAGATGGTAAAAGCATTCTATTTCTTAATCTTACTTTTTTGTTCCCATTTCAATATGAGTGTTTGACAAGCAATGTTCCCAGATGAGACTCATAGTAAGGAGTCAAAATAATCAGATATCAATCTTCTGCCTTTTACGAACTAATCCACCATTCAAGACAGGTGTCCTCACTATTTACGTGAAATAAATTATTTATTTTAGAGTCAGATGAAAAATTGCAACACTGCCTAACACGTTGCTTAGAGACAACTGACAAATTTTCTTCCTGGATGTGTACTTGGGAAATATGAAAGGGTAGAACTGGGATGCTGAATTTTATCATAGTGGTTTTTTGTTAATTCCTTTAGTCCACAGAGGGAAGAAATTGGTGCACCTTTGTTAATTCTGATCTCACGAAACTGGCCTTCTTTTTCTACAAGGAATTGATTCAGCACTCAGCTGGAGTAATAATAACACCTTTAAGATACCCCTCACAAATGTACTTGTAGTCCTGACTCCTTGTCAAGAATACTGATACAGATATATGAGATGGGCCTAGCTGAAGAAACATATGAAGATTATGTTAGAGAAATTTGGAGATCTGCCTTCAGAAAAGAGGATGTCATCTCTTCCTCTCTGGCTGGCAGCACTAAATAATGTTGCACTACATAACGTAAGATAGTATGAAAAAGATATTTAGATACTCAGAGCATGCTAATTTCTGAAAAAACAGATAGACATTACACTGGATATTATATCTCAGGGCATCCATTCAATTGTTTTAGTACTAGAGAAGAGAAGAAGAAGTCAAATCCTACCTATCTAACTTGCAATTCACCTTGTTTGATGAAGAATCTAGATGTAGCGCTTCCAAGTGGCACATGTGTGGACAGCTTTAGCTGCTCGGAATTATCCATAAAAAGACCCATGTCTGAGCTGCTGAGTTGGTCTGAGGTTTTGAACCTAAGACTTCAAATTACAGAATTTTTAAGGACTTACATGTATTTGCAGTCTTATAGCAGGGAGAAAAAAAAAATCAACCAGATTTGTGATCTGAATACAAGGGAAAGATAGTTGCTTTAGATCTTGTGTTGGTCTGCACAGTGTCTCATTGGTTCTGATTTCCCAACTCCTGGTGACCACAGGCAGCAATCATACTGAATGGCTTAGTGTGCTTCAATATTGCCATGCCAAACCCTGCTGTGCCAGCATGAAACTCCTTTTGCCCTCATCGATTTCCTACTTTATATATTTGCCCTAGTTTAAGCCCACTTGTTGGCAGAGCAGTACCCTATGTCTCCAGGGATTTCCAGAAAAGGACTCTGGAAGTTGATCAAGCTGCTGTGTCCCCGGCAGTGCGGCAGAGCCCATGGAGCCCCCAGAAGGCCGGGAGAAGGCTGCAGCACCCCCTCCGCTTCCTGCAGCTCCCACAGGCGCCTCAGCTCAGCTCCACAGCCCACGGGGACACTCTGACTCACAGCTCACAACGTAAAAGCTCCATCTGCAAGAGGGTTCCTTCTCTGCAAGCAATGGGAGATGATACTCTGACTAGGGGAAAAAAAAAGGCAGAATGTGGCATTCATCTGAAGAATGATGCTGTACTGATTTCCCACATCCTCAGTCAGCTCCACGGTTGATTTAAACTTGTCCAAATGGGGGGTGGAAATTTGTATTTGCTTGACATGCAAGAGAAAACACTTCAAATTAAAGATACATAACATATATAAAAACTTTTTTTTTTCTTAAAGGTATACCAGTGCTGTCTGTGAGTCACTTTTTTTTTTCCCCAAAGAGAACTGTAAACTAACTAAACACTAAACATATGCTTGGTAAAACAGAATATCCAAATTTGTTAGATACACATTCTAAAGGTCATGTTCTGTAATATCACACTGATCACCACCTGATTAAATTGCCTACTGCTCCAAATTTAATGAGAGACTGAAAAGTCTCAGTGGTAACTGGGATAGACGATCCTTTAAAGAGAGAAAGTGAGTGGGTAGTTAGTTGAAGCACAGAAGAATGCTTATTAATGTGGAGGTGGAAGAAGTCCTTTCTGAGAAAAACAATTGAAGACTATTTTATTTGGAAAACATTGAATTTTTATTTGTGTTGCTTCACTGAAGCCCTGGATACAGTGTCAATTCTCTAACACGTGGTGGAAAAATACGAACCAAGAAATCCAACAACCAATAATCCAACAGTCTCTCTTCTGCCTACAATTGCATACTGTATGGTAAATTTAATGTTTCCAAATTTTTCAGTATAAAATCTGCCATTATTTTCAGGAACTCTCTAAGTGATTTGTTTCTTCCTCTGTTTTTCTTAAAAGTTTTTTACACCAAACAAAGCCATTGTCAGGAAATCCAAGTACACAGAAAGATATAAAGACAAAGACAATAACAACTATCTGACTGAAAATTACAGAACTACTACATTAGGAAATAAGGACTAATTTAATCTTAATTAATATAAGTTTCCTTAAAGACACTAAGTATTCTTTATGATCTTGCAGTAAGATTATCAAAATGTTTTACTGGGGGTTTNATACCTAGTCCAGCTGTCAGGAGCTATGACAATGACAAGTCTGGGATCTTCAGGTCCCCGAGGGGAGGACTGCACAAGTGCTCCAGCATAAATGCTCTTTCAGAGGCCATATTTGATGTTCCTTGCCCATTCTGTGCCAGGAGCATGTCAAAATATAGACGAATTGTGGTTCAAGACTATAGTGGTTTTAGTTCACACTTATTTTCCTCTGTGAGATAAGGATTAGAAGAAGAAGCAAAGCAGGCACAAAACTTTAAAGAAAATAAAGAAGTTTATTACTAATAGAATTGAAAGTAAAAAG
>VYXC01009315.1:453061-490238 GCA_013397175.1 Platysteira castanea
AGTGTGGCCAGCAGGACCAAGGCACTGATTTTTCCCCTGAACTCAGCTCTGGTGAGGTCACATCTCAAATTCTGTGTCCAGTTCTGGGCCCCTCCCTACAAGAAAGACATTGAGGGGCTGGAGCGTGTCCAGAGAAGGGCAATGGAGCTGGTGAAGGGTCTGGAGCACAAGTCCTGTGAGGAGCAGCTGAGGGAGCTGAGATCATTTAGTCTGGTGAACAGGAGGTTCAAAGGAGACCTCATCGCTCGCTACAACTGCCTAAAAGAAGGGTGTAGAGAAGTGGGGGTCAGTCTCTTCTCCCAAGTAACAAGCAGTAGGATAAGAGGAAATGGCCTCAAGTTGCACCATGGAAGGTTTATATTGGAGATTAAGAAAAATTTCTTCGCCAAAAAGGTTGTCAAACATTGAAACAGGCTGCTCAGAGAAGTGGTGGAGTCACCATCCCTGAAGATATTTAAAAGACATGTCAATATGGTGCATAGGGTCATAGTTTAGTAGTGGATTTGGCAGCTCTGGGCTAATGATGGGTCTTGATGAACTTAGAGGTCTTTTCCAACTGAAATGTTGGAAAAGTGATTGTTGAAAGGTGCTTCTTTTTTATAAGGGAATCCCTGCTTGAACTAGTAGGCATGAAAAATAATTTCTCCTTATTTTAGAACTAAGGTTTCCAAACATGCTCATCAAATATCATTAAAGGACAGCTTTTTGCTTTCAGGAACAAGAATCAGAATAGACGTTTTAAAGCAAAATATCTACATTACTGGCTTCTGGTGGGAGTGGTGGGAGAAACTGAACTACAGCTAAACATCAAATTCCCAGTCACTAAAGTTCATTTAACAACCTGATTTTCAAGATGCTGAGTTCAGTCAGTTATATATAACTTTCTGACACTGGATGTTCACTTTAACTGAGTATAGCTATGCTAATTATAACATCACTGTACCTTTGCTCTCCATGGGGCTCCTACTTTGCAATAGGCCACATTTTAATTAAGGAGAATGTTTTCTTCTGCACCACTGATACCCATCCAGACCTCCTTGCAGGGGTTTCCTCCAGTCCAACTGTGTACAAATCGGTGCAAAGTGGTAAAGTAGCTACAGATGTAATATGAGCCAGAGTGTGCCCAGCCAGAGTGTGAAAGTAAAACTTCAGCCTCTCTTGCTCACAGGCTGCCCTCTTTTTTTCACTTCAACTTTCAGAGCATTGTGAACACTGGAATTAATGATGTTTGCTGCCTCTGATTTTTTCCTTTTTTATAAAACCATGCTGTAATAAAATTGAGACTTCTCCAGAAGTCTCCACAAAAATCATATGATGAGAGATATTTATATGAATTGAAAATATTAAAGTAAGAATATTAAAATGCCTTTTTCCTCAGTCTTCAAGTTTTCACTGGAAGAAATTTGCATTTGCTGTTTTCTTTATATGGACTGGGCTTTTAGTCATATATCCAACAGGACAGATTATAATTTAATTATTTCCATTCACCTTGCAATGTTTAAAATTAAGGTGCTGTCATGAAGAATGTGTAGGGAATCTTAACTGAAATAACAATAATAAGATAATAAAAAATCTTTTTCTTCTATTCCCATGTAGCAGAAAATTAATACTATGGACAATAAGAATAATTTCTTACTAACATTTAATTGGAAGATTTTATACATTTGACAGAAATTTGAGAAACGTATTTCCTGTTTGTATGTTAATTCAAAATAATAACCTAGTTTAATTTCTGTGAATTGTAATCTACATTTATGTAAATTGCAATCAAGAGGAAACAGTTCATACACTAAAAAGCTAAAACGCTGTACGTGAATCTTTCCTGCACACAAAAGTATCTTACTGTAAATCTATAGTTTTGTATTTGAGGTCAAAAATCCTGGTCGCAGGTGATCTTGGAGGTATTCTACACTGTCCTTCATGTCAAAAAAAATCAGCACTGAGCTGCTCAATGAGCATACAAAACCAGTTCAACTAACCCAGATGTCACTGTCTAGGTGACATGGTCATAATCTTCCCTCCTACAGCAACAAATCTATGAGTGGAAAAATTACTGCTTTCTCAGTTCCTCCAAATTTTCTGTTTATATGCAATTTTTCCATTTTCCTTAAAGCACAGAAGTAGCTACATATAGCCCCACTATAAAATGTGTATTCCTGTTTTAGTTAGGTTCATTTGGCAGAAGCTGAGAACAAGCTGGCAGAATTTGGCCTCTCTGGAGGACACACAGCAGCAACCCTTCAGGCAGGGGACATCCCTGCATCAGGCAGGTCAGTGGTACGATCTAACCTGGCCTGTTCCCAGTACTGCTATTTTATCCTCAGCTATTCTCATGGATGCTGCCAGTGCATTACTACTGTGCCTTATTAACATTTAAGTAAAATTCTCCTGGGAGCAACTTGTAAGACATTGTACATATTTTTCATCAGAATACAGGATGTGGATGATTCAGTACCCGTGCCCTTTTCAAATCTCAAGTTCCCACCAGTCCCAGCAGAGGCACTATAACTATGCCAAGATGCAAAGAACACAAAAAGTGGTTGACTGAAGAAAATGGCCAAAGATCAGTACAGAAAATATGGCTTAAAAAAAGTTACCACTTGAAAAAAAACCTTTAAAGCCTCAACTCTACTACAGAGTAGGCCACTGTCAGCTTCATTTGCCTTTTTAAACATGAAGTACAAAGAGTCCTTTGTAAACATGAAGACATCAGTTGCATGAGAAGAATGCAGGGCATATGACATTCTTGGTCATATATTAAGAATTATTATTATTATTATTATTATTATTATTATTATTATTATTATTATTATTATTATTATTATTAATATTATGAGGTGTGTATAAGATTACCAAAAGGTTGTGACCTATTCTTCCAGGCACTAAGTTTTCCACACAGATACATAACTTCTCAAACAGCCTTTCTAGTGCAAAGTGAGCATGAAAGCATGAATATATCTAATTTACTGCCTTGACCCAAACATTTGAAGCCTTACCTTACTTTGGTTTTCTCAGATTACTACTTAGAAGTGTTTCTCAAAAAAAAGTGTCCTCTCAGTAAGAATAGTCAAGTTAAGAAACTGGGTTCAAAGTATGTCTTGTTTCCAGGGAACACACCAGTACTGACTGCAATAGGAAGTTCAGAGGTAGAGACTCAAACTTCCTCAGCAAGGAGTGAACCAGGAGTAGGGAGCCTGAGGAGGAGGGGCAGAGGAGGAAGTAAATAGCACCGAAATGGAGAACCACAGCTGTGACAGGTTGGAAATGAGACAGAAGGGATAAACCTGATCATCATCAGGAATTTAGAACACTCAGAATTATTCTTGTACTTTCACAGCAAGAACTTCTAAATCCAGCTCATATACAGGCCTGTTGTTATCCAGCCCAGGGCCACAGACCATTCACAACCTTCCCCAATATCCCTTTTCNACACAAAAAGTGGTTGACTGAAGAAAATGGCCAAAGATCAGTACAGAAAATATGGCTTAAAAAAAGTTACCACTTGAAAAAAAACCTTTAAAGCCTCAACTCTACTACAGAGTAGGCCACTGTCAGCTTCATTTGCCTTTTTAAACATGAAGTACAAAGAGTCCTTTGTAAACATGAAGACATCAGTTGCATGAGAAGAATGCAGGGCATATGACATTCTTGGTCATATATTAAGAATTATTATTATTATTANAGTAAATAGCACCGAAATGGAGAACCACAGCTGTGACAGGTTGGAAATGAGACAGAAGGGATAAACCTGATCATCATCAGGAATTTAGAACACTCAGAATTATTCTTGTACTTTCACAGCAAGAACTTCTAAATCCAGCTCATATACAGGCCTGTTGTTATCCAGCCCAGGGCCACAGACCATTCACAACCTTCCCCAATATCCCTTTTCTGTACACAAAGGACTATGCCACATCAACACTGGTAAACAAAATTCCCCAAGGAACAATCGTTTACTCTGAGGGCAACATGCGCAACCTGTCTATGCAATTCTCCGGACAACTCTCTTTCCTCTAAAATAAGAGTGGCTGCATCCAAGAAGCTGTTGGTGGGTTCTGTCCTTAGCCTCAGCTACTACTTGTCCTTGTCTAGGAATTGCCTGAGACACAGATAGTTTTGGCCCCAGGCAAAAACTGCAGTGGAAAAAACCTTCTATATTAACAATTCAACATGGAAAATATTAAAATCTGTGGATTGGAAAATAACAATATCTCTGGACCTGTGGATAATATTAGGATGTTTGCACTGCATGTTTTTGTTTGCTAATACAGAAGTAGCCTAGGTCCTACAGCCTTATTGAAAACAAATCTGTAATTTCTAATTTAAAAGAGGAAAAAAAGGAAAGGAGAATGGAAAAGGAAATGGGAAAGTAAGAAAAAGGAAGGTGAAAAGAAGAGCTCAGAGAAGCAACCTGAAAAAAAAAATCAACACAAAATCTGTGTAAAAAATGCACTAGGCAGTGGAACATGTGCATACTCTCAGATGAAGAAGAGCTCATCTCAAACTATTGTGAGGGACACAAATATCTGGCTACAGGGCCTGTAAAAAAAATCCTGAAGTTTTGCAATTCTGGGTCAAACAAAATACTTCTTTCAATGTAAACCACATTGTTATTTGGACTTAAATGTGAGACACATGAAATGAAGAGATAAGCCAGCTTTGGATCTAGTGAGCAATTGCTGGGAAAAAAAACCAAGTTAACTCTTTACTTTGAATAGATCTCTGTCAATACCTAACACTGCAAATCTCCAAGTGCTGGAAGCTAGAACCTTACACAGTATTGCTGAGAGGCAGCTCTGCACCCCAAAATTTGATCACTTGGTTCTTGTGGCTTTACAGTGGGACTTGTAGCTGCACAACTGGGATTAATATACATTAAAAGTGAGTTTTATTATGGGCTGGTTCTTTGCTCCTCTCTTCTATTTGCTTGCACAGATGTTCCCATGGGGAAATACAGGATCATCAGCCCAGCTCAGGACAGTCTTTTCCCACGTCGGCATCGACATAAATCACTTTGGGAGCACACGGACAGGCAGCCAATCCCCTCTCAACAGTGGACATGACTCTGGCAGTGTTAGCCCGCGTTTGTGGTGTTGTCACCACAACAGTACATTTGTAACAATATTAATAAGAGTAACCAGAAGTTCCAGAAGACCTTTGGGAGATACCACAGTACAAAGAAAAACAATACTTTGATCTCTCTCTTGCCTAATTGCTCACTTTTGGATTCTAATATCACTGCTGAAATAGGATATTATCACGGGCCAGAATTAGTACTATGGGGGATTAGGTTATGACTGAACACGAGTAATTCATGACACATCCTGCTTTCAGATTCCTCCCCCCAAAAGGGGATTGCAGCCCCAAATTGCTTTCCTCTCTCTTGCCCCACTCACAGCATACATAGAGAGACAGCTCAGTTTTGGCAAGGTTTGGCCCTATTCTCCAAAAGGGCAGTTTCTTACAGCTTATAGTACTCCTGCAACACAGCTCACAGCTAATTATTGCATCATCAGTTTTCCAAAATGTTCCCTATCCATCTTACCCATCCTTTTCACCAGCTATTGTCAGGAGCTTCACATATTTGAGAGCATAATCTTCCTTTGCTTACTATTTGTTTTTATTATTATTGTACCATTATAATCTCATTATAGCCTTTTCCAGTTTCAATTATTGTATTTATTTTTTCTGAGTCACTCTAATTGCTTTTAGTTTTTAATAATGTTTAAAATTTTCACTCTCCGAAGCACACGTTATTATTCCCATTATAAAATCCAGTTAAAAAGTTGTCAATAGTCTTGGTTTGCATGAGTCTTGGATTGATCTTTTTGCCATGCATGATACAACAATCCTGCCTTGCCAATGCCTCCAGCCTACAAAAGTAGATTCACTTTTAAACAACAGGCTCATCAGAATATTAGAACTCATAGGAAAACTGGTCTTCATATTTGTGTGGAAGAGAAATGTTTTACAAAATCCTTAAGGCCTAGGAACATTACAAGGTTATTCTACAACCCATCCAACTGTGGGAATTACTGGTTTTCTACTCTGGGTGTGATAGTTAAAACTACAATTTTTTGACAAGTCTCTGAACTTCTGTAACAGAATGACTATTAAGATTACAAAACATAATCACTTCAATGAAGTGTAAGAAAGTAATCCACCTCTGACAGAAAATAAGAAGACATTCTCCTAATATCCCAATTATTTCTCTCAAATATGAGATTAACTGTATATCCACCAATCATGCACACATGTCCAAAGAAATTAAGTAAATAAGATCTGAAAATCAATCCTGAAATATTTTCCTGCACAGAAATCCTGTAATCATTCAGGAACCCACTTAAAATCAGTACAGTTTTATTTGGTTGCATGACTTGTCCATGAGAAATGTTTGCAGAAGTGTTGATTCAAATTCTAATGATGCAGTTTTTAAGTTACCAGAGATATCTTTTTACTACATCATATTAAATTAATTTATATGTTACTGATTTACCAGGATGGATGTTTTCATAGAAATAGAACTAAATGCAAAGATACTGTAATACTTCTAAGAAATGAGCACTTCCCTTTTTCAAATAGCTTTGGGCCTGAATCTATCAACAACTTGGCAACAACCTGAGCCCTTTATCTACAAACATTATTTAAATATGTACACAAGACCCACTGTAATAATGACAGAATTTTCATCTGCAACAGGAAAAATACTGCATTCTGCTCAGTATTTTCGCTGCTTTTGAGAAACATGTCTCAGCATTTAATCCCATGCAAACCATTCATCATACACATTTGAATACTTTTAAAATTTGACTGAATCCTGCAGTTAGGACATAGTACATGCATTTAGTTGTGTGCAAAACTAGACTAGAAAATGTTTTGAATATTTTGTGATATAGGATCACTGGAAGTAGGCAAAGATGTATCTAGTGGATGGGTGTACTTCTCAGCAAGGCACATCTTGACAATCCTGTTGATCCTCATTGCACTTCTGATTCATTCAGAATTGCTGCTATGAAATTGCTCTTCAGCTTGTTCATCTGCATAACAAGTGATGTCTGATCACTTCAGAGCCAGAAAGATCCATCCATGATAACATCAAAATAAAACTTAAAAGCTCTGATGTTACAGACGGCTGGGAATAAGATAGTAATTTAGGTGTAATTTTCAGGAGAATATGCAAGCTACATTGTACAGGTAACAGGATGTGATGAAGAAACCATTTCAGCCTGAAGCCCTTAATTACTAGGAAAGCAACTTACATACAGTTCATTGTTTCCCAAAGACCTAGAAAAGATCGTGAAATCTTCTAGTTTAGTCACCATTTCTCCACAGACATCTATATTTTACACAAAAACTCCAGTCAACTTGGTTGTCTCAAACATGACCATTTAAAGAGGCACACATTGGGTGTATGTGTGGTGTGGTGTTGGCAGCAGCCTCTGCACCGTGGCCACTGAAACACCAATGTCCAGAAAAAAATTTACACAATAAGAATGCAACAAAAATCTATGGACAAAATAAAGAGAGGGAAAAGGGAATTTGGATTTTTTTTTAATTAATGCTACAGCTTACATCTAGTTTTATATTTAGCAAAATTGGTGAACAGCAATTACAGTCTTAAAGGTCATCAGTACATGCCTCCTGCCATGCAAGTAAATAAGCAAAGTGGCCCAGATGAAGACCATCTATCTGAAGTGCATTAGCAAGGTATTCTAATGACAAGTGCCCTGCAAATTCCCATAAACCGAAGTCAGAAGGTCTAAAAAGCCTGGTGTTCCAAAGGGTTATCATTTGGCTTGGTATCATAGTGCATGTCTCGTGCATATTCTAGAAAGACACCTCCGACTCAACAGGCCTGGCCTCTTGAGCTAGAAGGGTCAACCCCAAACTCCTCAGGTATGACAGGTATGAGACAAAACAGATATGAGTGGAAGCTGGTCAGAGATGAAGAATCTGCCACGGGAAATAGGTTTCACCAGCCATTTCTATGTCCATTTTCACCATAGCAAAAAAATTGCCTTATTTGTAGATGTCTTCTTCTACTTTTCTCCGACAACTCGAAGAACCTTGTATTTGATGATGCTTTCTATCTAGACTGATGCTTATTGGGTTCAGCTGAATTACACCTCTGTTTCTGAAAAGCCAAGAATCAAACTGAGTCTGATTGTACGGCATTTTACCCAGACTTTAATGGGTTTTTTTTCCTCTTTTTTGCATGCCTATGTGTTCTTCCAAGGTCACTTTAAAAAGACAAGCAAGAAAACTGTCGTGTACTAATATCAATAACACCACTGCAATGCTGAAGCCCTCTCCCTGCTCCCTAGTCCTCTGTTTAAATACTGAATCAGTTACTGAGCCCTTCAACTCCCAGCATAACCCTATAACAGTGTTGCATCCCATGTCTAGCACCACAGAATAGAAAGAGTTGAAATTTCCAAGAAGATATTCTTTGCTATTCTAGTTTTGTAATCTCCTTTTCTTAGTCTCAATTGGCCATTTAATTTTTCCTTAAACCAGATGTCCTGCTTTGTGGACACGAATGAGATTAATTTATATGTACGTGCTAGTCATAGTGTTCTAATTGTTTGTTTCAGATACAAGTTTTAAAGGATTTTTTTTTTCTATATTTCCAGTTGAGTGCTGAATTGGGCTGAACCTGGTTCCAGCTGTTGCACAGCCATTCTAAAAACAACCGCTTTTCACTGCCATCTCAGCAACCTTTTGAGATCTGTCTTTCAACCAGTATCTAGCCCATAACTCTGCTATAAAGGAGTGATGTTTTTAAAATCATCTGCATCGAGTCAGGCAGCTTGCAGCACTCTATATACATTTGGCTAAAATTAACTGAAACCTTGAAGAAAACTTCTAGATCCCTGGAAATGTTCAAGGCCAGGTTGGATGGAGCTTGGAGCAACTTGGTCTAGTGGAAGGTGTCCCTGCCCATGGCAGAGGGATAGGAGCTACAGGACCTTTAAGGTGCCTTCCAACTCAAGCCATTCCGTGATTCTGCGACAAGACCTACTGTCATTAAAGAATGAGAAAACCCATTACAGAGTCTAACCCCTTACTAACCAAAAAGATTAGACAGAATTCAGGTTTTATATCAAATTAATCTAATTTGCTCCTGGAGCAGTCCTGCTTGTTACTTTGAATACTTGTATGATACTGACACACTTAGAGAGTTTTAATAGAATCATGGAATGGTTTGGGTTGGAAGGAGCCTTAAAGATCATCTAGTTCCACCTGCCCTGCCATGGGTAGCAAAGTTTTCTGAGCTGCCCTTGAATTATTCTAGTATTAACAGTGAACCAGAAAACTTTCTAAACCAGCTGTTTCACACACTTGGATGTAAATGACCTAACTCTACAGATACTAATGTTATTCATAAATACCATTGTCACAGAAAAACTACTGACTTGCATAATACAAGGCCTTACACCTGAAACACAGAATATGGAATAGAAATATTTATTGAAATCCTCTAATTTCCTTTTATCATCAGTACCATAACTTTCCTCAACCACAATGGGTTTACTCCTCTGCTATAATTTTTTTGTTTCTAAGTTGTCTAAAATCCTCCAATGAACTTTTCACTATATTTTTCACTAATGTCTTTGAGGAAACACACTTTTAAGTGCTTTGCTCTATCAGGTCCTCATAAAGGAAGGAGTCAGACCTACAGAAGCTTTCCTATCTCTCATGACAGCAAGCCCAGGAGCCAGTTCTGTATTATTTTAATGTACACAGCCATATTTGGAAATCATCTTTGCATTTGCAAGCCAATTTGAGGTGATCTGGAACAAAGACACACTCATTGAACTCTAAAATATTACATTAATAGATTCCCCAGAACCAGTAGTATACATCCCAGGCAGAAGATAAAGGTACTTTTGAATTGCAAACAACTAGTCAGTCATAAAATAAAAGGAAAAGAAAAAAAAAAGAGCAACTGCTTCCAAAGACCTCAAGAAGATAGAGTTCAGCTATCATTTCTTCAGATGGCTTCCTTTCAAAAAATCTAACTAGCACACACAGGTTGAAAAGAAAGTTGATTATGTTTTAATGTTAAGAAATCGGAAGGAGGAAAAATACCTAGATAGAAGGCAAGTATGCAGCTTTTGCTAGATACATACATGCCCTTTAATTCATTTGAATAAAATACTTGATGTTGAAAATCGTCACTGCAGCAATATGTCTAACTGGATTTCTTTATTTTGCATAACATAAGAATACAGGCAGTTAACTCCTACAGATTTACTTCCCAGTGTGTAATCTGAATGTGAGCATATTAAGTGAAAAACACTTAAGGATTGAAAATAAGGATTGTCACTGGGATTGCAGTTGTTTCATAAATAAATGCCAATATGAAATGCAGAAATGGTCAAGGGTCACTGATGACAGTTACCTCATATTTTAGTATGATTTACTTATTGACTGTTGAACTTTAAATACTATAAGTGCATCCCAAAGTCAATATCTATAACATCAATGAAGCTATCCTGTTAATAATTTCAAGGCTGATAGGCTAAATGTTTTCCTTGACTTTCTGCAAAGATCACTTCTGAATTGATCAATAGAATGAGCTAGGTACTACAGTTAAGGAGATATACAGGAATGAGAATATTTTTTAAAGTGCTCATTTTACCACAGATGGAGGGATGGGAGAAGGAAAGAAAGGAGGACAAGAATACATTTGAGAATTAAGAAGTTATCATGCCTTAATTCCTGTTTAACTGGAAGACAATCTGCAGCTGGATATATTAATTGACTTCTTAAAATCGAGCTTTTAAACTATGACTTTCTTCTTATGTTTCCAATTCACATAAATTAAGCAGGATTATTTCACCGTGGTGGCTGTGTTGGCCTACATCATCTGCTTTTCAACTAATATCAGAAATAGAGGCAAATGTTTAATAATTTTTAAAAAATTTTTAATTTGGGTTTAAAAAACAACTACAACATTCTTGTTATCTAAGAAGAGTGATCACATTTTCTTACCTCTGTAAGAAGAAATTTCAATGCAGTCACATCACACTTTAGGAAAGAAAGAGTACAATGCCAGATTCACTTTTTCCACAAGAGGTTTAGAAAAAAATGGTTAAAGGGCCAAGAAACTATTTTAACATCTTCTCTTGGAAAAGAGACGGCTCAAGTCAAGGGCACTTGTTTCCAGTTACATCAAGTACTATTTCAAAAAGAGGTAAAAATCAAATTTTCTCTATGTCCATGGTGAAGAGAACAATAGTAAGTTTAAAGCTGCAGCAGGGTATATTCAGTTTGAAATATTTTCCACAATTCCTAATAGTAAGGCTAATCAAACACAGACCTACTTTGCTTGAGAAAGTTGTGGAACCTGTCACAGGCTGTACAACCATCAGGATTTACCTCCAGGAAGGCACAAACAGAGCTTGCATTGGACAAGGGCAAGAGGCTGTCCAAATTTCAAATTATCTTCCAGACCTAGATGTCTTCTCTGATTATCTGAATGATTTAAAAAACCTGTGACCGTCACATCAAATAGATACAATTCAAATTAAAAATGCAGTTTTTTACTAGATTAAATAATATGCCTTCAGGCAGAATTCTTGTATATATCACATTTTCCAAAAAGTCAAAATTATTGTAAAATTGTTTCATTAAACTACATGCAAAATTAGTTATTAATTCCATAAGAAGTTGTGTGTATAGGTAGACTGTGTTACAAGTTAAAAGTTACCATCCATTAGGAAGATACTAAATGTGACAATGTAAAACATGCTTATGAAGAGACAGAGACACTACTCAACTGTACCAAGAGACCCTAAATTATGGACGGCCCTTATCATCATCTAAGAATTTAGGTAACACCAATTCAGGATATCTGGAAAGGAAAAATGTTTCTGAAAAACAGATCCCTGGCAACAGCAATCAATTGTGTTAGAGAAGACATGCTGTTTGTGGGAGCCTGGAAACTCAGTCTAAAGAGCAACAACACTATGCTATGACTGCCCTGCCTTCACCTTGGCTGGCCACAGTGCAAACAGAAAAGAAATAGAAATAGAAAACAGAGTGAAGTTAAAAGAACGGAATGCAAATTCCATCTTTAACTTCATTGCCTTCATCCAGAAAAAAAAAGAAAAAAATCCCTCAAACCAACATACAACCACAATGACAACAAAAAAGAAGAACTCATATCTTCATTTCTGCTGAAAAATTAGCTCACTCTTGGCTAATTTCCACTCATTTCCGTACCATCCTATTCACATGGCTTGCAACAAAATTCAAAAATGAATGTGCTGTGCACACATGCCCAGGAGGAAGAAGAGGGGAATGAAACACCAAAATATTTTTACTGCAAACTAAACCTCCCAGGTTCTCCTAGAATGCTCAGTGTTAAACCAACATCAGATTTTTGAATGGGGAAAAAAATATTTATGGTGCAGTATTTATACCTTAGTCAAGAGCTCCAACAGGAAGGCAACGAAATTCAAGTTAAATAACGACACAGTTTTGTAGGAAGCCATATGTCTTCTATAATGCCAAACAAAGATGCCAGTAGCAGTTAAAGATGCTCTGAATTTTACAGCCAAGCATTACACAACATCAAAAAGCTAAGAATCTGCTAGTCCAAAAGACTGCATTAATCAAGAGAAAGTATAGTGAATAGCAACCTAGGAAGTGTTTCTTATATAATTTAAAAAAAAAAAAAAACCAGAAAAAAAATTCAGATAAGTTATAAAGAACAAAATTAAAAGATCAAAAAGAAATGCAGCAAAACTAGAGAGACAATAAATAAAAAATCTTATGGAGAACTGCAAAACATTGGGCATGAGAATCAGCAAAATATCTAATTAAGTGATAAAGCTGTCTGTCAAATTTTTTAAAAAGGATAAAAATAATTACCAAAAATGAAGAAGATTTGAGTTATTGGCTATGCTAAGATATGAAAGGTCCTAAGGAAAAGGAAAACACAGAACATCAGTGAATATATCTGTGATCTGTGATGCTCGTGAATGACAACTCAAAAAAACCCAAATGATGAAATGGCACAGGATGTCTTCCACAAGGGCTTAAACAATGGAGTTTCAAAAGAAGAAAGATGACCACAGCCTCACCACGTAAATTACTGCAGTGAAGAAGTTGGAGACCAGCTCTAGCAGAAAACAGTGAATGCAGCCGAGCAACTATCACTTGCAATGATTTCCAACAGAGTAATATCTTCAGGCCTACAAGGTTGATACTTTGAAGATGTCAACCTTAAGGCCAAAATCTGCCTTCCAATATGAAGGTGAATCTCATGACACTTGAAAGGACAAGCACTCAAATCTATCTCAGAGTTTATCCCTTCTTGAATTTTAATTCAAATAACAAGTAAGCCAAAATAAAAAAAACCCCCACAGATTCATAAAATGGTTTGGGTTAGAAGGGATCTTCAAAAATCATCTAGTCCAAATCCCCCTGCCATGGGCACGGACACCTTTCACTAGATCAGATTGTTCAAAGTCCTATCCAGCCTAATTTTGAACGCTTCCAATGATGGGTCATCTACCACTTATCTTCTTTCAGTGCCTCACCACTTTCATTGTAAACAAATTCTTCCTTATGTCCAATCCAAATATACCCTCTTTCAGTTTAAAACCAATGCTTAATGCTCACTACAGGCCTTGGTAAAAAGTGTTTCTCTGTCTTTTTTATAAGCCCCCTTCATATGTTGAATGGTGTATGGTGCAATCTATCTCTTTTCAAGTAAACACAAGAAATGGAAAGACAATCATAATGAAGGCTTATGGTCTGCCCCCCGTGGAAAAAAAAGAAGGCAAAATAAAATACTATTACTCCTTCAAAAACATCTCTGCCTATCCAGGTTGATGTGCCTTCATTTGCATCTTGCGTTAATAGTTATAAAAAGGCACAAGAGGCTCCCTTATGGAGCCTGTCTCACTGAAGCAGTAAAAAGTGCCTCAAGGGCCCCTGTCAAACCTGATGCCCCACCTAAAGAGGCTTTCTTTTGGATGATACCAAGATGCTTATGTTTGCACACGAAGTAGATACCTTAAGCACCATCCAACAGCCTACTTCTTATTGAACCTCCAAGTCTTTGAGGAACATCAGTTGTCACCATTGTATCCAAAATCCAAAATCCAGATAGATTATCTCAGTCCCTGTGGCAGTAAAGATATTCATAATACTGCTAAAGAATCTAAAAAGAAAAACCTAAAAATTGGGATTTTGCTGTCTACCATTACCATTACCATTACTCATCACCATGAGTATGTCAAGCCTTTGAGTGATGATTTCTCTTTCTCTAGATCAACAGCTTTCCTTCATTAACACACCCATTTCCACCAGTGTTTCTAAAGCCTTTTTAAATTTTCTACCATGAAGTAAAGTTATAAGCTGATTTAGTTAGATATTTAACACAGCAGGTCTTCAATGAAATAAGCATCATAAGCTTTTGATAGCAACGAAAAAGTATTTTTCTTATGATATGGCAGTTCTTTAAGTTGCTAAGTTGTATTTAATGTTACAAACTGGATGAATACCCCATTGCCATCCTGCAACCCAGGGGAAGAGTTCAGAGTAAATTCCTAGTAACCTGAGTGCCTGCAATCTTTTCAGCACATGAAAAGCAAACAGGCTTCTCCCTTTCCAACCTTGGCTATTTGAGCTTTGACTTTTTACTCCCCATAAACCACTCAAGAAGTACAGCATATGCATAGCATTTATTGACTCATTTGAACAATTTATTCAGTTGTAATCTTTGAAAACCTCCTTACCCTTTTCAGCATAGTTAGTCATCTTGAAACTGGTTTCACAGAAGGAAGGTTCTAAAACAGAAGGCAAGATCAGCAATCATGCAGGAATTTTGTTGTATTTTCAGGGAGTATGAGGTTTGCCACCTCAACTCAAGCTCCCTGTGTTGGCACATGCCTGCAAGACACATGGTCCTCAGTGCTGCAGGGGATGCAGTGCCTGCTTCTGCCTGCAACCTGCCAGTGCTCCCGGCCAGAGCAGGGGGGGAAGAGGTCAGTGTTCGGCACTCTAGAATGTACAGAGCACTTGTTGCTGAGTAAAATACTTAAAGACTGCAATTGTGCATGGCTTGGGAAGATGACACTCCACATTTTGTGGTGTAATTTGTTCCACAAAAAGCTAAGTCTAATTCTTAGACAGCAGGCTGCACCTTTCCAGCTATGCCCCAAAAGACCATGTGACATAAGCATTTTCAGAAGAATCACAGGCAAAAGAAGCTTTAATTTTCTGCATTAGCTAGCAACAAGTGTACTTCTACACTTTAAGATTTTCCTGTTTCTGAAGCACTTCATAAAAGCACTCACTACTCTCCTCTGAGCTAAGGAAATACTAACAGCAGCAAGCACTGGCACATACCAACTCACCACTCGGTTAGGAAAATGATTTAAGAGCAAGTAAAAGCCCTCAAAGCTAGAAGATAAGTCTTCGGTGAAAATTAAATAGATACTTTACTGTTTGAATGGTTAAATGAACAATACCTGTCACCAGACAAATTTGGACAGATATTAGTAAAATGAATGTCCTCCTAAAGGGGAGACTTATAATACAGTGCATTTGTTTACTGTGTCTTATCAGTATTACAGTTTCCATAGAAACGGGAGAGAGAAAATTTTAGCACTGGGCAACAAATTCTAATGATCTTTCGTAAAGAATCATTATATATATTTAGTGCAAATACAATAAAACAGAAAGATTTATACTCAGGTATATGAAGCATTGATCACTAGTCCTAATGGACAGATGCTCATGGCTGTAGATGATTTCCAAGTCTTTATGGTAAGGAAAGAAAGGACACATCCTGTAACACACGGTGTTAACAGTCCACGCCATCCTGATCCACCCTCTTCAGCTTTTCCATTTTGTATTGCTTCCTCCAACTGCCCTCCAAATTAGAAGGGGAGCAAAAAGTACTGAAGCATTTTCAATATATACATGCCTTTCCCTGAAGCTTATCTTATGCCTTACATTTATAATCACCTGCAGCTTAACCATGATGTAATTTCTTATGCCTTGTGGGCTGATTTCTGTGACTCACAATTTCCAAATATATTTGTGAAGGTGGTTCATGAATGAAACTTCTGTCAGCTGAAGCCTCCAGCATTGTTCTGCCCATGTTCAGTATGGAGGCTCATGGCTCACAAGCTTTAATGGTTCAGTACAGAGGATCAGCCTTTGGTTTATAAAGGACATTCAAGAAGCCATTACATAAGGTAAGAAAAAGTGCAAATGCCCCCATGGCTTTTTGTCATCCCATCACTATTCTTTGGTAAGTTTAGGTTTCCCATATATACCACTGAAAATCTGCAGATGATTCATCCCCAGGGTTTGCTGTCAAACGAGCACAGTTGTGAGTTATGCTTCTCATAGTTTCCCTGGTACTGTACTCTTACCCTCACTTCTTCCCTGATTTTAAGCTGTGTCCAGATAAGACCTAGAGAACTCTGGGACAGCAGCTTTGGCCACCTACATATTCAAACTCCCTCACTTAAGCATTTAATGACCTAAGTCTAGCAAACCAACATACTTTAATAAAATTAATACAACCTACAAGTGACAACATGCAACATCTTGTACAATGACTTTCATAGAGATATACTGAAATATAACCTCCTTTATGGTGAAACATCTTCACTTTCTCTGCTCCTTCCCTGCCCCAATGATCTTTGTGTCAAGAAGGATAAGCTAATGTGTCAGGTTTTGCCATTCCCAGGCTCTTCTCCTGCTTTTCTCTGTTTAACAGCATCACTCCTCTTGGCTGGCAGGTTGGGAGATATTCTCTGGAGACATAGCTGGTGTCTTACCCAATGCACAGTCACACTGAGACAAATAAACCACGTGCATGGAAACATTTGCTACCATTTAATCTCAAATGCAGAGGGTGCAGCACTGCCTCTGGTAATATACTTCTACAATAAGCACCACTAATGGCTTTGGGGATCATATGCATAATTGATGCAGAAATGTTTGATATTTCCCATTGTGACAGAAAGGAGACAAGTGGTTAAATTACTTCCTGTTGTGCATGACTGTAGACATTAGCAGCTGTTATTTATAGCTCCTATAGTATCCCAAAAGGCAGGAGAACCACGTCATACAGCATTACTACAAATAAAATCATTCTAGCAAAGTAAACCATTTTAAACATAGAGAATATCACTGTAGAATGGAAAGCATGAACAGCTCAGATGTTTTGATAACAAAATGTATGTTTTAGTACTCCCACCTAACCAGCTAATACAAGAAGATATAGAAAGGACAGGAAAAACTGCACATTAATAAAGTCAGCTGAAAGAAAAAAGGTACATCTGGAAAAAGTCTCCACCAGTACATCAGTGGAAGTGGGATGTCCTTTTCTGGAAAATGCACAACTAGAATGAAAGAGAGCTCTGATGGTTTTAATTGTGGAGACGCTTGCATGCTACATCTTCTTTAAACTGTTATTCTATCCTAAGGAGTTAAATACTAGTTCAAAACATGAGGCAGACTATTCCAAATTAAGAAGCATGCTTTAGAGCAGGCAAAGATTGTTCAGGCATCATATAAAAATAAAAGTTATCTAACACTGTGGGCATCTTAGATACAGAACCCAATTCTCCATACTCTCCCACTCTTCTAGTAAAAAGGGGTGGTGGAGGAGTGGGAGGTGGGTGAAGAAGGACAAAATAAAGCAAATAAGAGTGTCATAAAATCGATTTCTTTTAAGAAGTTAGCAATGTGAACGCCAATCCTTATTTTTTCTAACTTACATTCTTTTTTCAAGAAAACTTTTATGACAAATTCCATTATTCCCACAAACCTGAAAAAAAAAAGTTTTGCTCCTCAAAACCTTGAAGAGCTTCCACCAAATTGGAGGATTGTGATACAACTGATGTGAATCTGGAATAAAAGACTGGTGGTCACCTCCAATGCTGTTTTGATTGCTTACTCCTCTGGGTGTCTTCATCAAAGCTCATAAACAGGTATCTCTTTAGGATAACAATCTACTTACACAGTTAAATTGCAATTTAAGGAAAAAGGAACATAATTTCATGTTATAAAAATGGTAGCAAATAAAACATATCTATTACTTCTATACTTTGCAAAACTGATGTATATGTGATTAATGCATACCAGCCAAGAGGTCTGATCTTGCTTTAGAGGTGCCTCAACATAGCAGGAGAGGCAGGATGCTACTGAAGCGAGGAATGCAGATACTTTTGTGTAGGCACCCCTGAGAGCTTTAAAAGGTAAGGGAATAATTTATTTGGCCCACAGTCAAATTTCTCTACGGGTAATGAAGTATCAGTGTGGTCCACTGAACCTATGTAAAACCAATTAATTCAAGAGTCCTCCAGCATTATAGCTATATTCCTCTGAGACCTAAAGGAATTCCCTGTGCTTCTCACCATTGACTTACAGTTGTTCTAGAAAAACGTACTAACATTTTACCTTACTCGCTGGATGAGTAAAAATGTCTGTCTTTTGATTCCTCTGCTCAATCACACACTCTTTACTTCTACCCACACATTGCACTGTGTTGGCCAAGACATACCTTTTGGCAGTGAACTTCAAAACCATGTTCCTCCGCAAGAGAGTGCCCGTGTACAGTACACTCACAAACACAGAGCCCCTCAGTCCACGTGCTTTACATACTGCCTGGGCAACCGTTTCACAAATAGATGAAAGCATGAAAAAATAAAAATCCCAAACCGCAGCATATAGAAATCAGTCATTCTACTTACAGCTTTCATTTATCAAGACTTACTCACATTATTAATATGGCCAGTTATCAGAGCTGCCTGCAGTTTCTGCGGCTGGTGATGCACAGTTCTCTCTTCCTTCAGCAGCTGAGCTGTACACATTGGAATGCTTTACAAAACATTTCAGAAATAAAGGTCAAGTAAGCTTTCTTGAAAGGGAGGCTGTTTTCTGGAGAGAATTTCCTTCCTACACACCTTCAGCTACCAGGACGCTTACGATGCTAGGACGAAGAGACTGCAAACACACATGCTCACGTCTGCCTCTAGAATTAAGCTTCACCAAGTCAGAATTCTTTCTTCAGTCCCTGTTTCCCCCACACGTATGAGGGTGAGACTGTTGAGAAAGTGCTATTTGACAGCGGATGGTGTACATCCAGCCTCAAGAGCACAGGGGTTAGGCAACACTTGCCTTTCAGGGGAGTGTATTTTATCTATCTTGAAACATTTAATGTGACATCTAAATATTAGTGAAGTCTTTTGTTCAGTGTTTTGGTTTTAAGACTACATAGTTTTGGTTGAAGTACAACTGTGACTTTTCGTTACAGTAATAAGAGGGGAAAAACACCTCCCTGGATGAGCTAGTTGTAGTAGAGGACCTGGAACTCCAAAAAGGTCTTTGTACTATGCTTGCAACCAGCTAGGACACCATGCACAGACTGAAGCACCAGCGCTGTGCTGTGATCATGCTTTTTACATCGCAAGCAGAATGGCACAGAGATCTGTGCCAGCTGGAGCCTTAAAATATTTTTATGCTCACACATATCCAATCTTCTAGCCTGTCCAGTTATTTTAAGTGGACTAATATGTGTTGCTTAGTTTATAGCTGTAAGTCTAGATACTGAAGTCTGAGATCCTATTGGTCTTGAGATAATAGACCAGACCCCTGTGAAGTATGAGTCTATCCCAAGCTCCCTATACTTTTGCACACACAGAGACCAGATTTTAGTGGACCAAGATGGACAATCCTAGTTACATGCAGATCCAATAAAACAAGGCAGTCTTCTGGCTAGTTTGAGATTGCAAGTGTATAGTTCCTTATTCTAGGTAGACATCTAGCAGTACTAAGTCTAAAATGGCCACTGGGTATTGCCACACATCCTTTCATCAGTTTATTCTTTCACAGACCAGTTCAGTTCTTCCTTCTTCATTCTCTTCTGGTGATCTCCAACATCTCTACAGAGTCATGGTAACAGGTATTGCTTGTAACAGCTCCAATAATGAGTTTCATTTATTTTTGAATTTGCAGAAGTTGGCATCATATGCCTATCCAACTAAAAGCAAAACAACCTTGATGCCAAGGTAAGAGAACTTCTGGATTAACTAGAGGATTAAGAAAATACTTATTCTTCCTTTATTTTCACCCCTCTAATTCCCATTTCCATGGAAACTGGGCTGGAAAGTACCAGCAGGCAGCCTGCAGCTGAACATCTAAATGAGAATGCTCATGTTTAACTCAGCAAGCAGACAGCAGGTGAAATCTGCAGGAACTGTCTAAAATCTATAGCTACATCTTGAAAGCAAAAGGACAACCTCAGCTTCAGCAAAGAACTTCTAAAGAGGATGATATATCACCCTAGTGAATATTCTTGTGGCAGCAGTTGATAATCTGACTTCCTGTTTGATTAAAGAGGACATGGTAGGAAAAAATTTCTTCATCACAATGGCACAAGACAAAAATTCATCACAATTAATTTAATACTTCAAAATATTCAGATGGAAGATAACATGCTAGTGACTATGATAAAGATATTTTTTTAACAGGACTTTGGCTTCTGAACACTATGCTGTAACTCCTTCTGTGCAATCAAACTGGCTGCTGTACAGTTCATACATAGGCATTGTCAGCCCGGTCATCTGGATGGCTCTTCTTACAAACGTCCATTGCATTTCAATAAATAAGTATATATATATATAAATTAACTGGCAGGTAGCAATGTATTTGCTAGTTATAAAACACATTGTTTTTGAGCACCAATTCACACTCCTTGTATTTTAAAAGCCAATAAGGCAACACAGTTGTAGTTAAAGAAAAAAAAAAGCCATGTTAACTTCTTTATCCAATTCAGTAAAGTTTAGTGTAAGAATTTTATTTAATACCATCTTAGATTTTTCTCCTGTTCAATATTTGCTCTTCAAGCAACAGGAAGAAAAGCAAACAAGCAAAGGATGAAACATTGCTGTCTTGGGCTGTACTTTACCCAATGAAGAGATTGGTTATTATTAAATTCTTGGTCTTGTATATAAAGCAATTACCACTCTCTCAAGAAGATATTACTCATTCTTTGCAGAAAGCAGAACATCAGTCACACTTTTTTCAGTGTAATTTTAGGCAATGCAGTGGACAAAAGAGGATGATTATAATGACGGATTTAACATCTTGCACAAGTTCAATATCAGCACACAAGAGCTGACCCAAAAACAGGTTATGAAGAAACTTGAGACAGCATAAATCTTTTTTCCTTTTTTTTTTTGAGAGTGTTGCTCAAAGTTTAAGAGAGCTATTTATCAGAATCAGATAGTCAGCAGATGCTCTTTATTGTACCTATGTTCTCCTCCACTATGAGAGGGGAAATTCGAGATTAGAGTGTCAAAGAATGAATCAGCCCAAGAAGCTGCTAGTGACTATTGATTCATTCTTTCCTTTGGGATCCTCAGTGGAAAAATGAGTCCAAATTTGCAGTCCACCACATATCAAACTCACAGCTATGATGGAAAAGAAGAGTATAGAAGCTGTTAGTGCAATTTCCTCACATGACAGAAAACTAATAATTGTGTATCAAGAGCACAACAGAGACAGACAAAACACACAGCTATCAGCATCTCCGCAGTGCAAGAATGTCCATTTAACAGCTGCAGCAATGTAAAACTCACACCAAGGGCCCTCTATTAATGAGTCCCATTATGGTTTAGTGCACCCAGTATATTTGTGCTCACCTTGAGGATCATTTATTGTGCTAGATCATGATACAGGGAGCCCTAGGATAAACAAAAATCAAACTCCAAATAATTCACTTATCCACTCTAAGACTCTTTAAACACAGCATATACAAAAGCATAAGCTTTCAAATATATTTCCTCTTTTTATTTGCATGAAATTTTCTACAGCTAAACAACCCACATGTACTGCCTGAAGAGTTCTATTTCAAGCAAGACTGGAAATAAAAATAAAGTTTAAAAATACATACATTTGAATGAAAAGCAACATACAGCAGGGTACACTGACTTCTTTGTTTCAAATCTGCACTCCTACCCCTCAATTTTTTGTTTTGTTTAGGAATGCCAAAACATATTGCATTTAGTGGCTATCTTCATTTTGAGGGTAGAAACCAAGAGCACTGCTCATACTGCATGAACCACTCTCTTATCCATTACCATAACCAAGAACCTTACTAAGGGAGGGAGGAAGGACAGCCTTAGCATTTGCCTAAGGTTTACAGAAGTGATCCTTCAGTAATGGGAAGGACTTCTGAATTGGCTGAAGATTTACCAGTAATGGGATGGATCATTGATGGGAAATATTTATAAACGGAATTTGAGTGCGGTGCATATCCATCAAAAAGGATGGGTTATTTCTCCCAGCCGGAGCTGGAGAGGGAGAGGGTTATAATTCAAGAAAATAAGCAAGCTGCTCCTTACCAGGTCATTAGTACATTCACACTGTTTCCCCTTATGATCTCATTACTAACTCCTGTATAGAGCATGTAGCTGCTTTTCTTCCAATTAACTTTTGTCCTGGGGTGACACATGCCTATATACCACTGCTTGCTGACTGTCACTGTTTGTACATAGCTGTACATATGTATACGTATGTATAAGTGTGTGTATGTAGAGTTAGAATATATTACTCTGGGCATTAAGCCAACGATATGGGATAAGGGGTGGAAAGTCCTGGGGTGACTGTATGATACTGTATTCCCTATCGTCTGCCCTATGCCAGACATGAATCCTGTGCCTTCCTGTGTCTTTAAGCTGTTTCTCAGGAGAGGGAGCAGAGAAGCCAGGCAAATTTTTTCAGAGAGGTTTGTATCTCAAGGACACATACACTCTCCTGCATTTTTCGCTGCTACAGAGGGGAGGAAAGCATCTTCCTTTTTTTTCCTCAGCTCTCGGCTCTCTGCAGCAGGGAAGAGAGTGGCATTCTCTTGGTTTTTAGCTAGCTTCTTGTTCATTAGCTAAAGCACGGAGCCCTGGGACTTTGGCTTCTTCTTCTTCTCTTCTGGACTGTTCAGCAAATCCCAGAACATCATCTGGGAGGCCCGGAAAGGCCCACACAGAAACCCAGCTGTGGAGAGGAGAGAGCCACAGTCACAGAGGACTCTGAAATCTACCCAGGTTCTCTCTCCACAGCGAGAGGTTTTATTATTTAGCATTATTCTTTTCCCATGCCTGCGTGCACTGTGTTTGTTAAGTAAATAGGGGTGTTTTTCACTTCCCTCCATGGAATTTCTTTCTGAACCTGGTGGCAGAGGGGTGGCTGTAACCTGCCTTCTATCAGAAGATGTTCATTTCGGACGTTCCTCCAATTTGTCTCAAACCAAGACAACTTTCTAACTGCAAATGCAGTTAGAAATCCCAGTTGTTGCTGTCTGGTTAGGAGATGGAAAGAAACTGAGCAGGGCCATCAATACAGTTCTCATACTGTGATTATGGCACATAAGATGGAAGTGTAGAATAAAGGTGTCTGGTCTGGGATCTTTTGCTTCTTGAGGCATAGAATATGTGACAAATACAGGTTCTGGATACCAGCTAACACAATAATGCGCACACATTGTGCCAGTGCATGCTATATGAACTTTTAATTAAGTAATGAAAATTTCATTAATGGAAAGCCACAAATAAATTAACACTTAAGAAATGAAACATCACTGCCTGTTAGCAAAGCTTAATGCCAGCAACCTACTAGCTGTATTCAGTGTTTTATTTAGAGAATTAGATTTTGTAAAGGCTTTACATGTTTGAAAATTAATCATTCTTTAACCTTTGAAACGCCTAATCTCATTAAATATGTATCTTCTTCCAAAACTCCATTGCTATGGACTGTATAAATTACATTTTTTATGCTCCCTTTTGAAAGTCTTTGCAGGATGTATTTTAATAGTTAAGTTATAAGCACTGAGAATAACAGTTCATGGTAGAAATACTAACACACCATCACCACCGAAAGGAGATCATTGCTCCCATGTACCTATCTTTCCATGCATAGCTCTCCTCTTCAGTTTACAAATACAGAATACCAATACTGACAAAGTGCGGTCACTTCAAACTCCTACACAGTGTAGGAAGGGACAGTGAGACGTGCAGTTTTCTAGAGTACAGGCAATCCAGGGACATATTACTTCTAAGGCTAATTGCATATATTCCCCAAGAATCAAACTCAGGTCTGAAGGGCAGCCAGACAAAAGGATGGCCTGGCAGCACTGGCCCCACTGTTCCCAAGGGCTCATTTCTTTCCCTGGGGCGCAGCTGCAGTGCTGATAGTGTGGAAGAGGCTGTTCATGGGGGCATTCTTGAATGAGGAGCCCAAGAACACCAAGCTGCCTATGCTTGGACTGCTGAATGGCTGTAAGTGAAGAAACTGCTACTGCCTCTCTCCCTTTCACTCATCCTTACCCCCTACAGCATCTTGTAATAGTTTAATAGTTTTGTCAATCTCATTATATGGTTCTTCCCCTCTCTCTTCTCCCATCCCTCCACCTAGTCCATTTCACCTTATTCTTCTCTATTTATTAGGAAAAACACCCAAGCCTGTACACTGCTCAGTTCCTCCAAATGTCAACAGCTGAACACAGGCTTACAGGTCACAATCAGGCAATTTTTCTAGGCTCATTTACTGAGAGTGGAGCTGGACAAGATTATGTATGATGTATACATTTGAATGCAAATAGCACATTCCACATTTAAACAGATTTTTAAAAATTTCTTCTTTTTAGTTTGGACTCGTTGATTTAGACATAAGGTCTGACAAGACGAAGTTTCATTTAATTTTAACAGATGCAAATAATCAAACTGTAATTCAGCCATTCTTTTCCTCCAGAAAGAAGGTGGAAAATCCCCTATGTTCTGTCTGAACTCTCCTCCTCCTTCTCTCTGCCAAGTGTTTAAACACTGTAAATGGGGGAAGTGGGGGAAAATGGAACACAGATATCATTTATTTTGCACCTGCTGGCAACTCCCCACTAAGCATAGGTAAGCAGAAAAAAAGCATAAAAAAATACTGCAATAGTCACACAGAAGCAATAGAACTTACAGATATTTACACATCAATGTGCTTGAGTTGTACAGCAGCTGTTACATATCAAAACCTGATAGGTTTCCTCTCCAAAGAGCTTAGTTCAAAGTTTTCAAAACCAAATTTTAAATTAGCAAGCTCCTCCCTTCTTTTTTATGTCCAAATGAAGGCGCTATTGAAGGTGACTGAGATTTTAGATAAATGGTTTTCTTGATACTGGTTGTAAAGGTGTATTATACCCTCTTCAAACAAATGGTCAGTCTTATGGCTCAGCTCCAGGCCATCACTTCATGTAACTCTGGCTCCGATATCTACACGACACACTTCTGTGTAAGTTAAGAAGAGTTCGGTTGTCAATGGAATGTGGATCAAGTTCTTATATTACAATTAAAAGGAAAAAAAACTGTCACAGGATGTTAGCAAAGGAGCACACAGACTGGGCTGAGGTCATTATACCAAATCCAATTTTCAGTAAATCTTGAAATTATTATGAAGGCCCAAGTCTGGCTACAATTTGTTCTCTAATTATAAACTTTCAAATTCTTGCTGGAAGGGGTGTGTTATTAACTATCTCGCTAGAGCACTTCTATCATGTTCACAGCCTAAAATGGAAATCAGATTTTAAATTTCATTTGAACATTGGCAGGTAACCACAAATCCCACTACAGTTCAACACAGTTGTCAAGTTCTCTCTGCAAATACCCTTAGTGCAAACTGTGCCTGAAATACAGGTAATAGCATGCCAAGGAGCAAACTGGTTTATTTTAATGGTACCTAATGGGGGAAAGGGATGCAGATTTAAGAGATGCAAATAATCACATTAAGAAGACACAGGAAAAAAAGATATATTTTTCCTCCTACTTCTCTGAAACTAGTCTGTCAAATCATACCCAGAGTTGCATATGCAGTCACTTTCACTCAATTTATAGTATCTTTGTAAGTATTTTAAAACTTATTTTACAAGAATTTTTTTTCCCCTGTAATAAAATAATGTAAAATTAAATCATGGCTTTCTTCTCTTTCAATATCATTCTCATCAACATATTTGTTCTTTCATAAACACATTACTCTAAGTTTCCTCCTGCACAGCAACAAGGTATTGTTAGTGATACTGCTTCTGTCTACTCCTTTAGTCTACTCCTTTACTCTGGAAAAAAAAGCGTAGGGCAAGCATTCATCTCCAGTCAGAGATATGTGTGACTTAATGCTTAGTACTTTTGTGAATCAATGGGACCAGACTGCAGACTTCAGTATTAAACCCCTTTTCTTGACAAAGCTGTAACCTTATAATTAACAACATAGTAATGCTTCATAAGTTCCTACAAATAACGTTATAAGTGAGACCTCTACAACTGTGACACCTCCAGAATGTTAACAGAATACATAAAACCTTCACATGAAAACAGGTAATTGTAGAGGAATTTTTAGAACAGCAAGGACATAAGGAGGCCCTGCAGTGCTGGGAAAATCCTGCATATCTGGGCCTGGGAATGTCCTGGCAAAAACAAGCTGTCCTTGAAGCGAGCAAGGAGATAAACAGGATGGGGGATGAGGGAGCTGAGCAGGATGCGTAACTGGTACGCGTGCACTGACAGCGGTAACCTATGAAATATGGGCATAAGGCGCGTGTTAGCATGCTTGTGGCCAATGATAGAGCTTTACTGGGCGCGTGGACAGCTGTAAAGTGTATTAAAGGAACCTTTATGCTGATAATAAACGGAGCATTCACCATACTTCTATGAAGACTCGTGTCTGATTCTGGGACCCCTCGCTTCAGGTAATTTAAACAACATACAAGTTAACACTCCCTATAAGATAATTTAAATGACCATAAATAGCAAACAAGACTTCTCTATATAAACCAATTTGTGTTTGTGTTTCCCCAAGTCATATTATAAAGTTAACTCATTAAGAAAAAAGTTTACCTGTGTTCCTGTCAGGTAAAATACAGCAATGCTTCTGCAGTATGCCAGGCAGAACCTGTGGCAAGAAAGAAACAGGTGTTAATGGATATATATTTTTTATCATTTGAAGAAGAGCCAGAGGTTGCTGGAATGCTGTGTTTGCTGCATCTGATCAAGCTTTGTGCTCTCAAACTGAATCCAAATTAACCACCATGTTAAATGTGAATCCTGTTCATTAGGAACTGCAAAAAGAGAAGAATCTTACAAAATTAGTTGCTTACTACCTGCCTGTAAAGTAAGTTTCACCTTCTGCCATTGATTACAATATCAGAAGTTGACAAAAAGGACCTAAGACCATAATCAAACATGCTCAACTTAGAAAGATAGTACGTTATCAGTCAGTGATGCTGCTGTCCCTGATTTCACACATGTGACCCTGGGGTTATGACATCCAGCTTGTTGTAAATCACTCAGGTCCAAGTTCCAAAGCACAGCGTTTTCCCTTCCACACAGCAAGTTCCAGTGAACAACACAAAACTCCAGAAGCTTGAGTGGGAAACTCAAGGGAATGGGGACAAAGTAGATCCCAATTTTGTGGTTCACCATATCCACCATGGTGCAATGCTTCTGGCAGCCACTGAGAAATGCTGCAGAAGCTCACCACCACCACTGGCCCTTTCCTACAGTCAGCACCTCATCCTTCTTCATAGATTTACATATTAAATTCACTGATTTTGCTGCAGACAACCAGCTTTGATACTCCAACTAGCAACAATCTGTACTTAAAGCACCCAATACTTCATTTTAATCTGACTTTTACATCTAGAACTTGCACCCTGGACAATGATATCAGCATCAGTAAAACTGTAGCTTAAAGTTTCTGAGTTGTAGAGAAAAAAAAAGCAAAAAAAACCCGCTTTTCTTTTGCTGCTTCTGAGAAAAAAAAAAAAAAAACAATTAAAAATCATGCTCTAAGATGGCTTCTTCAAATTTACCCTTGAAGGTCAATATGCACCCTTTAAAGCTTGAAACTTAAAAGAAAAAATCCAGTTAGTTTCTACAAACAGCAGGCCAGCACCACCACTGTCAGGAAATCCTGGGCTTCCAACCTCTAAGAAGACCCCAAGCACAACCACAGCTGGCATTAAGTTCTGAAAATCCAGGAAGTAAAATATTTTAGGGAATAGAGACATTTTTATTTTTCTCAAAGTCTCCTGTTGCTGTTTGGCCAAGATTAATAGCCAGGGCTGAGACTGCTCAGACCCAGACACGTACAGCCCCTGTGGCAGTGCCACACATCCCCACTCTGCCCTGCAGGACTTTTCCAGTCCTCACTTTCAGTACGCCCAGGAGGAGGAACTCCTCAGCTTGTGCGTCCTCCAGCACGACAAATTAAAGTCTTAAGGACCTTGCTGCACCATGCTTCCTCCTGAATGCACACATATAGAGGCAGGGCTATTGCAAAACACTGCTCTTACTGCCATTATTACTTCATGAGTCTGTCTGCAGCCAGAAAGTCTCCCTGAACAAAAAGCAATGGGTAACAACTGACAGGGATGAGAACCCCCATCCAACTCATCTAAATTTTACACAAGGCACAGCATTTAAATATAAGCTCTTACAAAAGCAATTCATTTGTTTCAGCATTATTCTAAAGCTAAGCTTGAGGATAAAAAGTAAAAAAAAAAATCAGCTTGCCTTACCCCACTTCATAAGCAGCAGGCAGTTTGTATTTTGGGAAGAATCAATAGCACAAATAACAATTTTCTGAAAAACCACTCTCACCATTCTACAGTGTTTCTCACAGTTTAGAATTTTAAAAAATCCAATAATTCTTGGAAGTACAATGTCATATGTACAAACTATAGCAAAATCCTTATGGCCATGGATATAAATAACAACAGTCTTACAGGCATCGAAAGCATAAAAATTAGAAGCAGAGAACAAAGAAATCCTAAAATAAGCAGAGACAGTCTTTCAAAGCAGTATAACACAAAGACTGAATTTAAAAAACATACTGTCTTACTCAGACATAAAGTAACATTTAGTTCCTCAGAAATCTGTCACATTTTCTCCCCCACATTCACAAACGACGAAGAAGCATTATGAATTTATTATGAGCTCACAGTTAATCAAATTAAAACTGAAATTAAAAGAAGAGACCAAAAAAAAGCAAGTCTGAAGTAGTAAGACAACTTCAATGGGGAAAAAAAATAGTTTCCCCTTCCTGGATATAGATAAGAAAACAGACATATGAAAAAACACAAAAAAAACATTTGTTTGTCCCTTTCCTTCACTCTCTTAAGTGTTAAGTAGGCAAACAGTATGGCAAAGTCTTAAACAATGCTTCCTGCTCCCCAGCCCTTTAACATGTTTACCCACACAAAGGCAGCTTCTGGCTGGTAGGAGTTTGATATCAACCTCCCACTTACTTATCTACAGTATACAGATTTTTACACTGTACCCATCTCCATGGTATCCAAGAGCCTTTTCACACTGCTCTCCTCCCACTTTCTCCCCACTTTGTTTCTCTCCTCCCTGGGGAAACTGACAGGAGAATTCCTCAGTAAAACTGTCACCTTTCCCTCTACAAGCCTCTCCTTTCCCCTGCTGCTTTCCTTTCATTCATTTGCATGCTGTAATAGCCAGTTTATTCCTTAAAATGCCTAAAATGCCTTATCAGTCTCAGAGATTTTTTTTCTCTAATTTTACAAAAAATCCTTAGATTTTTTTTTCCTTTTGGTTGTTTGAAATTTACCTACACAAGCAATTTAAGGGAGAATCTTTACCCAAAGCAGACTTGGAATAGTTTCTGCTGTAGAAATAAAAGTATGTGAACAACTGGAGGGATTTACATGCAAGGGAGAAAAAAAAAAAAGGCAAAAGAGAACCAGGTTTCAATGATATTAACTGATGATTTAACCTTCAATTCTTTTATAAGCTCTCAGCTGGGAGTTAAGGCAATGCAATACTAAATTAAAAATGGACTCATAGATGCAGAAACAGAATAAATAATACAGCAGGTGGTATGTCCTTAACATCAAGGTGTTTCCCTAGCAGTAGGCAAATTAACTTTGGTCAACAGTATACAGCTAGACAGTCACATGTAGCAGGAACAGAGTCTTTGCTTATGATGCCAAGCTGGAAGCATCCTCAAATCCAGTGAAAAATACTAATTGTTGTGGTTGGATATTGATTTGGACCTATTTACATTTATTTTCACTATAGGTTGCTGTGCTCAGAGATACATATATGTATAGCTGTCAAAATCAGTGTTCAGAAATCAACCTGTAGCTATACGTAATGCAGGTATGTTTAAAGCTCCTCAGAGCAGCACAGGGTAGTGACATAGCTGGTTTTAGTTTAATAAAGACCATGTTTTTATAAGTTTGCTTGGAAACTTTCCCTCAATTTCTTTAAAATGAGACAGATAAGTCCTTTGAGTGTTCTGTACACAGCTTTTTTCTAGAGTGATATAACAAGAACTAGAATTAATTTCTAAAAACAATTTAAGTTTGGAAAGTACTAACTTCGAACCCTCTAAAAAAATCCCCACTTTACAAAGAAGCAGAAATGTGAAGCAAAATAATTCTCATGAGCAAAAAGGCCTCTGTGAAATGAATATCTACTCACTTAAAAGGATCTGCTGCACAAAGATGCTCAGGCCTCTCTATGGTACTGAATGATAAAAATGTTTTGCTTTCTACTCCACTTATAATTGGACTGCTAAAATAGCCATAGAAAAGTGAGCTAGATACTATTTTTCCTTCTCCATTTACATTTTTTTTCTGCTAAAAAGTAAGTCAACTGAAAATGAATGTTTCACAGGTCCAAATTTAAAGAACACCCAACTCAGGAGTCCAAGTGCTTGATAAGTGAAATTTAAGGCAGAAGTTAACAAGGATTTATACTGTGATTTGCAGCTTGCCAGAAGGAAAGAAGCTCAACTTGAATTTCAGGTCCAAAATGAGACAATATTTTTCTGCTTTTTACATCCTAGAAATCCAGTGAACTCAAAGACTAGAAAATCAGAACATACCCTTTTAGGGATGCCAGCCACACAGGTCCTGTTTATGGCCCTTGTGGTCATGTTCAACCATTTCCAAGGACTGCCTCTGGGAGAGCCCCCTATGCTCCAAACCTCCCTCCCCAGAAAACTATTACAATTAGCATGTGAGGCATTGTGATTGCATTTTGCATTTTGATTTCACTGAATACGGTAACATACAGGAAGAAAATCTGTCGAAAACATACGGGGAAAATCCACATCAATTTATAAAATTTCAGAGAAAAGAGATTCCAGAATTTGAGCTTTACTCATACACTGATGATTGCAAAGAAATGGTCTGTGGGCAGTCAGCCATCAAGTGCGCCTTGCATCTTCTATGGAAGCAGTACGGTACTGGAGACAATTCAGGTGAGATATTTGGGCATGGTCCAGTGAGTTCCTATCTCTTTGTCTTCCAAATGTTGTGTCAGTTCTTTGGAAAAGATAGGCACCTCCTAGACCTTGCTACCTGCACTGCTCTGTGCTAAGCACTGCTGCCCTCCTACCATCCACACAAGCCTCATGGAATGAATTTTGACTGTTTTCATTCTAAGGAGCACATCCATTCTATCTCTGTATTTGCTTTTCCTTATATTTGTCTCAGGGCTTTTGTTTTAGGAAAAATTTCTTTGTCAGCTACTACAGAGAGATTTTGGAACAACATTTGTAACTAGATCTTAAACCACTGGAAATTCTGTGCTTATGCTCCTCTGAATGTCTTTTTTTACCTCCTGTCATTAATGGGGGTATATTATATTTTTGTTTTCATTTGTAATATTATTTCTGTCTATTTTGGGCTTCATACCTGAGGATTTTAGATATCTCTGTCCCATTGGCTCTGTTGAAGGAGAAGGAACCTCTCTGGAACCTATTCACTGGTGCTTCTTAAGCAGAAAAGAAGCATTTGGGATTTGGCTGTTCACGGCAGCTACTTATCTGGTAGGTCTGTAAAGGTATCTGACTTCAGAGAGGGTCTTAGAAGTAGGCAAGGTTTCCAGTTCACAAGCTGTTGCGTGATATAAACCATCATAAATCAAAGGCTTATCATTACAGCATTACCATAATTCTTTCAGAGCAGACGGGCTCATGCAGGACAAGGGGGAATGGTTTTAAACAAAGTGGAGAGATTTAGATTAGATATTTCAGAAGGTGATGAGGCACTGGAACAGGTTGCCCAGAGAAATTGTGGGTGCTCCTTCCTGAAAGTGTGCAAGGTCAGGTTGGATGGGGCTTTGACCACCAACCTACTCTAGTGCAATTTGTCCCTGCCTATGGCAAGGGGGTTGGAACTAGATGATCTTTAAGGTCCCTTCTAACCCAAGTTATTCTATAATTCTATGATGATTCTGTGCAACCAGGTGGTGAAGTGCTGCATCAAGGCTGCTTGCCTTCAGCTTTCTAACAATATGCAGTTGGTTCAACCTACCAAAGACAAATCTAAACTTCATACCACTCCCACAAGCATAATTATATTTGGTCAAGCTTTTTAAGGAGTATCTAGGGAGTGTATCAACAAATATCAGTTATTGTTTCCATTCCTGTAAGAACTAAAAAGATAACCTCATTACAAGCGTGTCTCTTCTGTGTCTCACTTGAAGCTGTTATTAATACAACCTACACCAGCATCAGCAACAGTTCCAAGTCACTCCTAAAATCAGTCCTTGAAATATCTAGCTCTGGCAGAAGAGAGCATTAGGACCAGCGGCACCTGTCCTCCCAGGGCTCACGCCAAAACCATGTGTGTTCTCTGTTAGAGCAACACAGACCCCGCTTGCAATGGCAAAGCTGGCTTAAGTAGAACATATTAAGACTTGAGGATTTTTTTGTCTGTCTGGTAATGCTGGAAATAGTAGACATTTTGCAAGACCTTTCAATCATTCCCTGTGAGCTGTCAGTTCCTCTGCCCTCCCAAGGAAACAACCTTTCCTCTTAGCTCCTGATGAGACGCACCCTGCTGCAAAGGCAGCCTGTGCCAAAATGTCTCCCACACACAGCAGCGCGAGTGAGAAGCCTGTCTTGTCAGTTTACTTCATTGTATTCTGATGAGATGGCCCAGACTTGTCCAATTATGTCTCCTCAAGATTTTATTAGATTGCTATTGTTCGATATCCAGTTTCACATATATGCTGATGAACATCCAATATCCAGTTTCACATATACACTGATGTTTTTATTCCTTTTTCCAAAAGCTAATTTAATGTCAAAACAGAACTTGCTAATGATTCATCTGTTTTGTGGGGTTTTTAGTAAAAGTATTTTCTTTTATCATCCTCTGCCTTAGCCACCATTCCCAATTAGTTATCAAGAACATAAATAAAACATGATGATTTTGTGGAAAGGAGAAGTTTCCTTATGAATAAATAAATAAATCATGTTTGCCATATATCAAACACTTTGTCATTGTATCAATGTATTTATCGTCACACAACGCATCACATTTAAATATGTATATCGTGTCCTTTTCATGTCAAATAAAAAGAAATGTTAAAGAAGATTAATTTCAAAAATATTCTGAAAATATTACAATATCCATACTAATACGTGTTCTTTCAGATTGTATTACATCTCAAAAAATGCAAATTCTCTACAACCCCACTGTGATTAAAGGAAGTACTGGCAGCAACAACAGAAGCAACATTTCCTTAGCAGAGTTTTCAACAAAAGGTGACAGACACTTAAGTAATGAGAAAATCATTGACTGCATTATCTACTTTCTAGATCTCAATCAAAACTAAGTAAGAGAAAATAACTCCACAAGAGGGGGTACAGTGCTACAATAACCCTGGATAACATAGCTGATCTCCTTGCGCTGCGATTGGCTTCATTACTCCTTCTATTCAGCCACCATGACAAGTTAAGCTGAAACACAGGCTTGATAACATTTTGATGACCGAGGAAAGAAAACATGATAACCATTATGACACTTTTCAGAGTAACATTAGCATGAATCTGCATTAGCATGAACTAATTATAATTGCCCTATGATTAACACATACTTATAAACATGAAACTTTTAAAAGTTATCATCTAAAGTATAATCCATGCCGCTTTCATAAGGATATAATATACAGACTAAATAGAGCTAAGCCTGAGGGGAAAAAAACCTGTGTAGACTGGAATTAGGTCTGAAGTGATTCAAAATAATACTTTAACACAGTCTTTTCATACTTAATACTTACTTAATAGTAGGAAAATAAGTGGTGGTACTGGCAACAGCCACAAACCCTATTTATTTCTAACTTCCTCTTCAGTATTTAGACACTTAGAGAACAATACATCAGCAAGTGCAAAAAACACTTTTCTATCTTTCATTTGTCAGAAATTTACACTCTTTACTGACAGAACAAGACTTTGCTGTAGTGATACACATACTTGTGACCTCTGGGTCCAATTACAGTAATTGGCAGCACTTACAAGAGATTCCACAACTTATTTAGGATGCCTCAGTCCATTTGGAACTCTTCACTTTGTTGTTCAAATAATTGCACCATTGCACCATTGTCCAAAACTATGCCTTTAAAGACACGGAACAAGAAATGCCGAAGTTCTCTGAAGCTGAGAAATGATGATGCTCGCAAAGTGCTCTGAATCTAAAAGATGATGATGTCCTTCCCAGACTAACATTGCTGGGAGGAACAGGCCAAGACTTCTCAGTTGATGTTTTTATTGCTTTTTCCAAAAGTAAATGAACAGGAGGATAAACTTCAGGACAAAACCAATTGCATTTTCAATTTTCTTTCAGGTGAAGCATTCCTAAGTACCTCATCATTTGACTGACAGCACGATGACCACGAATTAGCAGCGTGCCCACATGGCCAAGAGGGCCAATGGCATCCTGGCCTGTATCAGGAATAGCATGGCCAGCAGGACTGACCATTCTGCCTCTGTTGTTGGCACTGGTTAGACCATACCTGTCCAGGTCTGGGCCCCCCAATTTAGTAAGGATGTTGAGGTGTTGAAGTGTGTCCAGAGAAGGGCAATAAGACTGGTGAAAGGTCTGGAGCACAAACCCTATGAGGATTAGATGAGGGAGCTGGAGTTGTTTAGCCAGGAGAATTGGAGGCTCAGGGGAGACCTTACCATTCTCTACAGCTGCCTGAAAGGAGGTTGTAGCCAGGTGGGGGTCAGTCTCTTCTCACGTGTAAACAGTGACAGGACAAGAGAATATAGTCTTAAGCTGCACCAGGGGAAGTTTAGGTTGGACACTGGGAAGAAGTTCTTAGAGAAAGACTGACTGAGCAATGGAAAGGGCTGCCCAGGGAGATGGTGGAGTCACCATTGCTGGAGGTGTTTAAAAGACTGGATGTGGCACTCAGTGCCATGGTCTAGTTGACAAGGTGGTGTTAGGTCACAGGTTGGACCCGATGATCTCGAAGGTCTTTTCCAACCTACTTGATTCTGCAGTTCGGTTATCAGATATACAGTCATTGCACACGTTTAGCAACCAACGTAAACAAATTCACTTTCCTGCAATTGTATCTGAGTTTTGGTGTAAAATAGAAATCACGAACATTTCTATCTCTTACCACCATGAGCAGCAGTGGCATCTCCTACCTAATGGCAATAGCCTTGATGCCAGATATCCTGTCTCTGGAGTGATTGGATCATATGGATCATGGGCACAGAAATAACTGTGGCAGATCACTAATAATCCAAAGGTCAGTCACAACTTTCCACAGAGACTCTGCAGAGGTAAAAATCCGAGCTTCATCTTGTGCTGAAGAAAGGATGGCCGGACCAGCTGTCTCAGGAGTTTGCTGCTTGCCTGGAGCCCAGGTCCTGCATGTTCTACAGCACTTGCAGAGGTTCATCCAGCCCCTGCATTAAACCCCTGAGCTGCATGTCCAGGCAGATCAAGGAAGGGAACACTTCAGTCAACTGGATATAGCAAATCCATGAGGCTGGACAGAATACATCCAAGGGGTCCAAGGGTGATGACTGTGAGTCCTCTGTCAGTTTTGGAAGGAGGTCACCTCAGGGCAAGAGGCAGGGGGATCCTGAGAAAGAGAAGAAAAGGCTAAAGGCATCCCAGAGATTTTTTTTCTTGTGGAACCTTCATCCTTGAAGATTTACAAAACTCAAATGAAAAAACACTGAGAAACCTGTTCTAATTTTGAAAGTAGCCTGCACTGAGCAGAGGCTTGGACTTGATGGTCTCTAGAAGTCTCTTCCAACCTAAGTTATTGCACAATTTTAATATATTAGATTTATTGTACTGATACAGTCAAATGTCACACTAAAATATATGATTAAAATGCATCAGTTCCTCTATCCTCCTTCAAATATAGTTTTAATTGACATATGTAATTTCTATTTGTACTAATGAATCTTAAATTTGAATAGTGAGTACATTTACATCCACTTGCAAAACCCAAAAGCCTTATAGAATCATAGCAGCTTTAGAAGGCAGCTAAAGACAGGTATTCCCTCAGAAGTCACTAGTCACCCCAGGGCTATAATTGTTTAATTCATGTGGGAGTAAGGCATGGAGAGTTATTTGGCCCAAGAAGTTGCTTACGAAATCTTAACTGAGCTGCTATGATTTATCTTTAAGCATCTGTATTGGGTCTGACTGAGGTAAAGCTCACAGCCCTCACAGTGCTGTGCTTTGCACTGGTAGCTGGACGGGTGTTGATAACAGATCGGAGTTTTGGCTACTGCCGAGCAGCGCTGTCCCCCTGACATTCCTTCCCCCATCAAAGGGGATGGGAGTGGGCGAGATCCTGGGAGTGGACACAAGCAGGCCAGCTGACCCAAATCAGCCAAAGGGATATTCCATACCATATGACATCAGCTCAGATATGAAAGCTAAGGCAGAGATGAGGAAGAGGGGGCATTTGTGATCCTTCAAAGTTTGCCTCCTGGAGGAACCATTACATGTGCTGAAGCCCTGCTTCCCAGGAAGTGTCCAAACATCATTCACTGATGGGAAGTAAAAACTGACTTCTCCCTTTGCTTATGTGTGCACAGACTCTTGCTCATTTCTTTCTTTCACTGTAATAAAACTGTCTTATCTCACCCACTGGTTGTTCTCCATCTTACTCTCTCCCTCATCCCATTGGGAAAGGGAATGATAGAGCGGCTTAGTGAGCACCTGGCACCCAGCCAAGGTCAACCCACTACAGCACCTCATCGAATTTTGAGGAAATACAAATTCTAGAGCTTGCTATACATCTATTGGAGCAGAACAAACATCTTCATATTCACTCTCAAAAATACAAAACAAAGTAACAACAGCTCCTCC
>VYXC01009315.1:490277-521445 GCA_013397175.1 Platysteira castanea
TGTATGGGCGGGCCTTGCACTGCCTAGACTGCAAAGTCTCCTAGTTGGAGAACATGGTACTACAGTGGTAGGAATAAGCCCTCCTCAGCGAAAAGGACACCTAGGTATTACTCTTGTTACTGTGATACCCTGAGGGTACACACCACAAAGGTGCAGGTAAAAGTCAGTATAGAGCAAGGCTATAGGAAATCGCTGAGCAAATGCTTTCAGGTTGGGGAATTTTAAGCCTTTTAGCAGATAGGTCCTGGCTACCTCTCCACACTTGTCACTCATCTGACAGACTGTCAGCATGCACACACACAATGCACTGCAGATACCACTGCCACTGTCCCTGACAGAGATTTCTCTTCTTTTATTTCTACCGAGTAGAAGTCATAGTCCTCCTTATAGGGTCAGCTTGGATCCTATATGCCTACCTGCTCTTTCCACAGGGCTGACTCCCTGCCAGGCAGAGCTGGGCTGCAACAGCCTGCAGCACACCTACACAGAGGAAAAAACCCTCCTCTCTCAGGAACAGTTTCCAGTGAACTCACCAAAGCCAGTGTTGGAGAAGTGTGGGTGCCCCACCATCAGGGAGAGGGCTGGACCTGGTGGAATCAAGCTGCACCGTGACCCTGGTACCTCACTGGGCAGCACTTGACTCCTCAAAGGTTTTGTTAGAGATGTGGGATGCTTCCTCGCTTCTGTCTCATCCACACACCATTAACAAAGCCAGCCACAGCTTAGGCCCTCTCAGGTTTTAGTCTGGGAGAGTATTGTGGAATATGTTTTTATTGTGGCTTGTTGCAAAAAATCTTTTTAATGCACAATGTCAAAAAATTATGCGATTCAAATGCACAGATTATTGAGATAATAATAATATATATATAGTAAATGCCAGGGAGTAAGTGGTATTTCTCCTTGCTGCTCTGGAACTGTATTTAAGATTTACGCATGAAGCATGTGGATTTTAAATATTCTGATGCCTGTACTTGCACTGCAGAAGCAAATCTATTAAATATGTTGTCTTGGGGTGACTTTATGGTGTGTATCCCCTATCGCCTGCTCTATGCCCAGACATGAATCCTGTGCCTTTTCTGTGGCTTTAAGGCAGACCTAAGAGAGGAGAGGGGAGGCAGCCAATGGAATTCTTTCGTCGCTGTGGTCAAAAACACAGATAACTTGTTTCCTTGCTTCTCAGTGCTCCGCTTCTGCAGCAGGGAAGACAGTTACATTCCTTTTGCTTTTTAGCTCATTTCTTCGCTAATTTCGTTAGCTGAAGTACGGAGCCCTGGGACTTTGGCTTTTTCTTCTTCTCTTCTGGAGCTCTTCAGAACACCAGAACATCAGAACCTCACTGGGAGGCCTTTCCACCAAGGCCTGGAGGGTCCCACGCCAAACCCCAGCTCTGGAGAGGAGAAAGCCATATCCACAAAGGACTCTGAAATCTACCCAGGTTCTCTCCACAGCCAGTGTTTTTATTATTTAGCATTATTCTTTTCCTGTGCCTACGTGCACTGCATTTGTTAAATAAATAGGGTTTTTTTCACTTTTTCTTCTGCGGATTTTTTCCCCTGAACCTGGTGGGGGAGGGGCAGCTGAAACCTGCCTTCTACTAGAGGATATTTTCCTCCAAATTTATCTCAAACCGGGACATATGTAAAATAGAGTAATAGTCCTTCTGTACATCTTGTTAGAAAGAAACTAATCTTCATTAAAAATTAAAGTTTATGGTTTTGTGCTAGGACTTGGCAACAAAACTCTCCCAATGGCCTGCTTTATTCTACTGTGTAGGAGTCACATAGATACAAAGACATTCCGTTCAAAAGTTAGTAACAAGGTGAGAGATGATGTTTTAAGTATAAAAGTTACCACAACAAAAATAAAAAAGGAAACATCCTAAATATTTAGCTACACTTACGGTGCTGGTATCACAGATCTTTCCTGCTGCGAAGCGAACTCGTACCAGAAGCTGTGAATCATTACTTCAACTGTCCAGGAAGTTACCTAATGGTTTATAATTTATTAGTAGTTTAGCTATGACATATGGTTGCTTTTAGAAACTATTTGATAAATCAAATTTCAAATTTATTAATAGATAAAAATAGATGTAACTAATATAAGTGGGGGAAACTGAAGTCTGCACTGTGCAAGGACCAGTCTGTAAATATTATTTTGTATTACATGTCAAGTGAGGCTTTTGTGCATTTGTCACTTTGGAGAAGCTGAGACTCTAGACAGAAGTAGCACTCTATCATTGATGGGAGAACCACTGAGATGAATCAGATACCTAATATTTCATCTAGCCATTTCGCCTGTCCAGGTGAAAACTGGGAACCAGGCATAACTTTTCCAACAGCTGCTTTGTTGTTCTATGTAAGTCAAGTCCATTTAGTTGCCTTTTGGTCCAACACACAAACTGAAACAGCAGCAAATTACAGAATCCATGCATACACAGAACTGGGACATTTCATTTCTGATGGACAACTGCAAGTGACAGCAGAAAACCAGAGAAGGATGGATTATTTTTAGGAATCCTTGTTTCATAGATTTAGGCTGTACAATTCTTTCATGCAAAGAGAACAAACAGAGAAGCATGCCTGTGCCTCATTCATGGCCTTGGCAATGTTTGATAGCACAGGGGGATATAGATTTCAGAACACAAAGCAACTACCCACACCTCCTTCCCCAGTGAGTAGGCATTCTTATGGAAATAATAGCTTTTTCTTTAAGACAGAAATATTACCCATGTTTCATTCAATGTTGAACAATAGGATAGTTTATTGTAAGCCCCAGTCATCTGGAGAGATTTTGCTGAAGGTGGGATAAAATAAGGATAGGTCTCAGTAAGCAGGTTATAATTTTTTCAGTACCAGTTAAACAGTTATGCTTCTGGTGGGGATTTTTAAGGAAGGAGATCATCATTTATGCAGTCATTTTTTGAGAATACAGAATTGGAAGAGTGGTAGGGCAGTTTTAATCTGTGAATTGATGACACCACACTGTTAAAACTATGTAGCTTCAATATATTGCTCTAATCCTTGATCAGTTTAGTGTGTACATACCACTGGGTGACCCATGCACACAGAGAAAAGGTATTTTTGATGCCTATTAAGGTGGAAAGACAGATGTAAAACACGCACAAATATGCCTATTTCTCTGCAGTTGATGCTCCTCCAGTACAGTGGGAGGAGTCAGGGGAGCCTGGGGAATCCCCAGGAGTGTTATAAAGCTGGCAGTCATAAAATACCTGATGCATTCTTGGGGATAGTCTTAAACTGAGCACTGGAGATGGCAGTGCTGTCTCACTTTTTGAGAGACAGGCAACAGAGGCACAGCTTACCTCCAATATGGGAGATTGAGCTGCAGGTCAAATATCTGCCAAAAAGAGATGGGAGAATCTTACCTTTTAAAAGGCAGCCATGAGCAGTTATTGTGAGATAACATTAATCTTCTCTGATGAAGATTTTCTTAATTTTGCACAGTTAGAAAAATGTTACTAACGTTACTCAGACCACAAAGAGCTCTACAATTTAGCTGTCAGAGGTCTTGGGGAAAAAAAAAAGACGAAGTTCCTGCCTCTGTGGTAACACTCATTTAAGTATTTTGTACAAAGCAGAATTACTTTCATAGAAAAATGTCCCCAGTTTTAGAGCACTGGAGTGGCAAAGAACTTTGAAATTAATCAGAGGGATATTTGGATCTGTGCCAACTACCTCCCAGGACAACACACTAAGTACTCCCCTATAAAGAAATTATTAACAACTACACTTTTCTTCAGCTCTCTATATTTTGCACATTTTGTAAGGCTTGCAAGGGGCAGTGAGGCTGTACAGAGTTAGCCAGTTCTCTGACCAGGACAAATTTTTTACTTTATTTTAATGATGCTTCTGGAGTTTTCATTTACCATAAGAAAAATAAGTACAAGAACTGGTGGAAGGGTATGGGAACATTGTTTTGTAGGTAAACGTATATATGGAATGACCTTTTATGTATCCATTTTCTTAACTACAAGCTAAAATAAATGCAGTTTTAGGGTCTGTTTTTTCTTTCTGTCTTGACTATCCAGTTGAAAATAGATTGTTTTCAGCTTGTTTGTTTTTAATTCTTCATTTCATGTTACTTTCAAGGAAATGTCACCTCTCAAGAACAAAAGGTTAAGTCACGCAATGCTGAACTATATAATCAGTCTGTTTGACAAGCTTAGGCTGCTGGAAATACTAAAGAATGAGCACCCGACTAGTAGACAAGTCATCTCCACTGACATAATTTCCTTTTTCAGTGTTTTAATTATTCTCATGGGTCATCCCATCTTCATACACATCAGCATTGATGTTACCTCGTGACGGGTAAACACTAGTAATTCATTTTTTTCAAACCAGAATCTAGAATTTGTAATGAGACTTCCTGAGTCTGTCGCAGTTGCATTGGTGTGATGAAAGACTAAAGAGGTCTGTCACTCAGCATTTGTATTGTTTATTCTAGCCAGAATGCTATTTAAAAAGCTACCAAAAATGTTTTGACACAGACAAGATTCTAAAGTATAAATGGCCTGTTTATTTACACAAATGTTCTGTACAACTAATGCAATATCCCACTGAATTTCAGACTGCCTTATATTGATGAGTTTTTGTTATTCAAACACGCAAAAAGCCATGAGGTAACTGCAGCTAATTTGCTGTTTGGAGTGCTTGGAGAAAAGTGGCAATTCATTTTGTGGCTCTCATTTAAACATCAAGAGAAGATACTGTGATCTGTGAACTAGAACAGAAACATTATTGTTATGTGACATAGTGTGGAAATTTATACCAATACAAATGTGGGGGGGAAAGTGTTAAATAAAATAAACTACTACTTCAATATCTGTGGGCATTTTCCTTTGACCCATTTTCAGGAAAGGATGCTCCTTTAAATTCCATACTTATTTTTATGGCAGAGAAGTAAATGCTTTCTACCTTTCAAAGGTGACCTGCTATTTGCTGTCGATATTTTTTTGTATTTAAAATAATGAGACCAGGAAGAATAGCAAAATTATGTACATGATCATAGAAGGCAGTATTTTCTACACTGTGTTACTGATGAAATATGTTTGAAGACCTTCTTTGTATTCACTTCTTTAAACAAATAACTAATTCCTGCTGAAGCCTATTCAAATGCATGGATATGACATGGTCTACTCTTGATCACAAAGAAAATAGCATGAATGCTGGTCCACTCTGCAGTGCTGGGTTCCTCACTGACATGTACTGTGTGCTTGTCATTCTTCCTAACTATGAATTCGAAAAATTGGAAATGAGAAACAGACACTCAGCATTCTTTGCTGGAAATCCAACACTTAAAAACATGGAAAACTGAAAGTCTGAATTTGATTACAGATTTAACCACAAGCATTGGGGTGAAAAAACGTAATAAGCCTTTGTTTGAGGTACGGGCAGAATAAGGTCAGAACAGTGCAAGAGTCACACAAATTTACATACAACTTGAGGAAACAGAACAAAACAGCATTAATTGGCCTCAGAATAATAAAATAAATACTCCAGGGGTCATGTGTGTTTGCTCTTTGACTTGGCACACAGATGCTCATTATAGTTCAGTATTTTGTTGTGATTAACATCCATTCACAAGTCAAGCCCTGATTCAGTGGTATGTTCACATTTAATCACATATTGAACTGCAAAATATATACTTTAGTATTTTGTTGGGTTGCAGCATAGACATAATTACTACTAAATCTATTATTAAATTAATAAAGATTCAAATTAGTGAATCTTATAATATTTGCTACCTACACTTTTGGGTCATAACTTCAAAACCAAAGTGTATGGGTATTTCAGCTGAAAAATTTAACGCAGAAGTACATAAAAGGTAAACAATGTAAACAGTGTCCCCATTTGCTACCATTGCATATGCGTTGATAGCTATGATGCTGTCATCAGCTCCCATGCAGTTTATATGTTTGGCGTTCCCTGCATCACACTGTACATCCCAACCTGTCCTGCTGCAGCCCTGAGCATGGTTTATTACTCCTGTGACATTTTTGGAGCCTTTTGCTGAGAAAGAGAAATACCAGACTGGACACCAGAAGATTACAACTAATTGCCTACTGGTTGGCTTGGTCAATATGTTTTAGTGCCTCATGGTAAAATTCACCCTTCAGGCACTGCTTTGAGAAAAGAATGGGGAAACATCACTAAAGCAGAAGCAGTCCCATAAGGATGCTCCAGAACTCCGGAACTGCACCAACAGCAAGACTGCTTCTGCCGACTCAGCTACACTGGAGCAAGTGGGTTTGGAATAAGAGAATAGGATTTGCCAAGGATGTAAAGGAAAATGGGAATATATAGTGTATGTTCCCATACATATTTTTATCGTTTTTACTCCGAAGTTTTTTACTAAAGTAAAATACGAGGGTGGAGAAATTGTAATTAACCTATTTATCATTTTTAAACTAATGCTAGTTATACTGAATAATATAACCTATGCAAATGAGATGGTAATTTGGCCCTACTCTGAAGAGTTACAATACAGAAAATGCAGAACAAAAAATAAAACCTGTAGCACCATTCTTGGGATCTGAGAAAAAATGCTTTGCTCCCTGCTGCTTTGGCACCACAAGCACAAAAAAAGCCCAAAAAAAGTTGTAAAGACCAAATAATTCAGTGGTCAAATTTGGCTTTATCAAATGATGCAAAACAGTCTTTTCCAAAACCAACTAGAGCACAAAAATTAATCTAAATGATTCAAAGTAACCCAGTAGTCTTTCACAGTATAAGTACTTTACTGTTGACATTTTTTACAGTAACAGCTAGCAATAATAACCTTTTGTTCTTCAAGTTTACACAGGAAATTTTGGATTTACTATGGTGAAGGATACTACAACGGACTAGTGGTGAGTTTTTTTCAAAGGGAGGTGATTAGGTAGACCAGAGGAGCACATAAAATACAAATGCACAACCTAAAACACCAGAATTTTTCATGCTTTCTGATATTTCATGTGTTTTTTCCAAACATGTAATTAGCTTATATATTTCCATATACACCTTTACATTTAACACAGTATCCTAGATATGTTATTCAATAAACCCTAAAAATAGTAGTGTAAATAGACAAAACAGTAACTCCTTCATCTTCCCACATTTTTTAACTGATTAGACAACATTATAGCTTTCACAGAAGGAAACACTATAATTAAGTCGATCAATTTCATTACAACTTCACTGTTTTCACCTGCTCATCCTCCTTCTCCAGAATTATCCTTCTGTAGCTTAATTCATCCAAAATAGCATCTGGAATGTATCATTGTAATTTGTAGCTTATTGTGAATGCTGTTTTTAGAAAGTCCACTAAAAACATGTTCATCCCTGTGAATTGGGTGTACAGGATAAAAGAAAACAAAAAGGTGCTCACATGCAGCCTTGGAGATGGACTGCCTTGGGGAGGCTGTTGTGGTTCCTGCTCCTTGTTACCCACACTGTCCTTGTTGCAGAAGTCACACCTGCATGGGAGGCAGCTCAGCTATCAGATCACACGGCAGCTGCTGAGAAGCTCCTATCTGCAGCACAGAGAACTGGGAGGTGACTAAAAACCATGAGATGATGCCATGTTGCTGCCAGCAGAAGAGGCTGTCCACTCCTGCCCGCTGCCAAGGCACCTTCTCATATGCTCATGTGGCTGCTTATCCTCCCCGATGCCAAGCCTGTTCAGTTCACTGAGCTGACAGAAAACAAACCCAGAAATAAATGAATTTGAAAATACTTAATTTCTGCTGGCATATTGAGCTAGATCCTGGCCTCAGAGAGAGAGTGAGGCTGCACACCCAGGGATGAGGAGCATATGAGGCAGAGCAGAACCCCTCATCATAGGCCAGCACGACCAGTGGCTTGAGAGGAGGTCAGTGCTCTCTTCTGAGCTCACCCCGAGCTAACCAGCTGTTGATTTCAACAGTAAACAGTTTTCTTAGATGTTTAAAAGTTAAACCAAGCCCTTTAGAGAGGACAGGTCCAGAACTGAGGGGACAATATCTCAGTGGAAGGGTGAGGATAGGCAGAAGCAGGCCAGGGCAGGGACTTCCTTGCCTGTCTGAGTCGATTCTCAATAGTGACTCCTCTCTTGAGAGAAAGTTAAGAGAGCTTAAACTTACAGCATCAAAATGTAGCAGGAAAGGTAAATAGTTACTTTGTGAGAATTGGAGACTAGAGTGAGGAGAATTTTCAGATGAAACCTTTTGCTCAGTGCCATGAAAAGCAGCAACTGGATGCGATGACATCAAACACTCCTAGGAGGAACCCATGTCTGAGTCCTCACACAGTCAGCTATACTTTGATGGGTACAAAGGTTGTTTCTGAAACTTCTGATATAGCCAATAACAATGTATTTTCAAAAATTTCTAACTAAAAATCAAGTTTCTAGTGAATCACCTTTGCCCAGTACTAATCACCTTTGCCCAGTACTAAGGCTGTTATTTCTCCTTAAAACATACCTGAATTTTTTCAGCCCTCCAGGACACTGAAACTACCCTGCATGAATGATTCCTTCATGTGAAAAATTCTCCTATCCTTTGTAAGCATAAATGGAGTTCAGAAGGTATGTCTGACGAAGAGGATGTCCCTCATGAGACTGCCAAAGGAATTTATGTGCAGTTTATGAAATGTGGGTGATGTTATAAAACTGTCATGCCACTGAAAGCCTTTGTGTATGTGAAATCTGCCATTTCTGGTAGCGTTTCTGTCATTTAGCTCCCAGTTAAGAGATGGTGAGCAAATTGTTACATGGAAAAGACATACCCAATAGGTGAGGTTGAGAAACACAGGACAGGCATGACTTGTTAAAGCAGTTCCCTGCTTTTTAATTTAGAGCAAACATTTGAGGCAGAGAAAGTTCCCTGGATGTCTTCCAGATTCTGGTTGGTGACTATCTAAATAAAAATAACCAAGGCAGTGCTGGAAGCAGGGATCAGAACTACATGCCTTTGCTCCTGGAGGAGAGCCCTGAACAGACAGTAAAATCTCCTTATCTTCTCCTGGAGAGCAGACGAATTGCAAAAGAAACACAGTGCAGAGTTTTTAGTCTCTAAAATGACCCATAAAAGTTACAAGATTTATTATGACTCATGTTTATCCCTCCAAGGGCTGAAAAACAGACTTCTTCAGCTGCCAGGGACAGAAGCAACTTCAAACTAAGCTGGGGCTTAGATATACCCTGTGACTTCAGCTCCCAGAGACCACAGTTTGGGTCTTAACATCAGCTAAGTGCATTTCCCTGGCTGCACTTACCTAGCATTTTTCCTAAGTCAGCTGCTCCAAAGCTGGTCTTGTTCTTGTACCACACACAAAGACCATTCTTTAGGCAGTTTGTTCTTGAATTTAATGTTAGATGTTGTAGTATATGGACTCATTTGCAGATAAATTTACAATATCTTATGAAATTCTGGCAAGGGAATAACATTCTGCTCTTTGTACTTTGGCCTCAAGAAGTGTTATTGTTCACTAAGTTAAGTATAATAATGTTAAAATAAATATACTTGTTCTCTCATTCTGTCATAATAGATTACCATTACGGCCTTACACTAATGCACTATTTTCCACATGTCCAGGGATTTACAGGCCTCCCTCATGCTTTGAAGTACGTCTTTACATACACAACAAAAGCACCATTCTCAGTCTAATCGTATATTGCTTCGCCTCTGTTCTTTCCCAAGGCTGCGTTGTTTTCTGGAACCTGACGATGTTCTTACAAAAATCTAAGGTACCTCATGCCTATTTCTTTAAAAAATACTCTGTAAAATGTCAGTGGACAGCAATAACACATAGAATATTCTGCGCTAGAAGTGATCCACAAGAGCCACTTAAAAAAAATCTTTTTCTTTTCTTTATTAGTCAGATAGTTGTTTGGAAGAGGAAATGAGGAACAATTCTTTAAAACGTATTTAACAATTCTTTGTGGTTCAGATCCAGTCTGATCCAAAGCACTGCTGGCAGCTGCACTATTAATGTGCGTTATCCAGAGAGAGCTGAGCAGACTCCCCTTTTCTTTCTTTCTTCTTTTCTCTCAAAAATGCACTGAAACTCTTATGGAAGTTCTGATCTTGTGCTCCAGATGGGAGAGCACAGAGGAACACATAATGGCTCACTTGCTACTTATGTGTTTGTGTTTCTGTCCAACAAACACTGATGGTCTGGCCTGAGTACTCAGTTGAAGGGACTGAGAAATGCTCCAAAATTCCCCAGTTCAGATGTGCCCAAAGAAGCTCTCTTGGCTATATTTACTTTTAGCATCCTTTGCAGTCCCTACTGACACACACCTCACACTGATTTCAAAGGGAAATTTTATGAATCCATATTGACACTTTCAACAGGGACACTTTCAACACTGACACTTTGAACACACTGACCTTATGCTTTTACAAGTGGCAGCATCTTTAGCCCTTCCATTCCTGCATACTGGCTGGAAATAAGTACTTTGGTTACTTCTTTTTGATAGTGGCTTCTGCGTGAACTCAACAGGATAAGTTACTCATGCATGTCAAGTGGAAAGGCTGCTGAGATAAAACACTAAGAAATGAATGGGGTGGATAGGAGGCTACTGTACAACAGCATTTGCAAATGCCATCAAGGAGCCTGGAGGAGACACCTGGTCTAGGCAAGTAATGGGAATAAATTGTGCTGCAAAGTTAAAAACAAAGCTGACATGTAAGACAGAGGGAGAGAAGCCACTGGGGAGGTGCTCATAGTGCAAGTTTCCGACTCTAACTCCAAGTTAGCTCAGGTGCGCCCACCCTGACAGTACTTTGGAGGAGCACACCAGCAGCCAGTTTGCCTCTTCTCCTGGGGCAGCATGGGCAATCCCTGACTTTCGCACCAAGCAACACCTGGGCAAGGTGTGCCAGGAGGCACTGCACTCTGTCAGAGCCAGCAAGAGTGCCTCAGAGCTGGGTGAAAACACAGCAGGGGTCTGCCCATAGAGACCTTTAAAACAGGCAGTGGTTGCAGGAGGATGAGCAGATCAAGCAACAAAGCAAGATCTGAGGATAGACCCAGTGTGTGTGGACAGGGCTGGGAAGCAAATTCTGGAGCCTGTCAGGAGACCACAGTCCCAAAAGAGTGCTGGCTTTGCTACATAAGCACAGCCCCAAGTCCTGATACTGGGTTTTGTCTTTCCTTAGTCTGATGTCTTGTAAGTAAAGAGAGAAAATATGATACAGGGATAGCATCTGCTGCCCTCAAAAAACCACTACCAAGAGCTGAGACAGGTGGAGGTGTAATGCTTTAATCAGCAGCTTTTGTATAATGTAGCTTTAAAGTTGCTCAAGCTTCAGAGTAGCTTTTTTATGACTGCTGCAACCTTAATGAGTGTTTAACTTGTGGTGGAAATGTCCAGCTGCCTCTCTTTGTGGTGATGGACATGGAGATGACCAGTTTGCTCTAACACAAATGGCAGAAATAGTGGGATATACAACTCTTCCAAAAGGTTGCTACTGTTGAGCCTTGCAGTACCAAGCATTAAAAAGAAGGTCTTGGGAGCTGAGGTCTAGCTAGAATTACCTACAGGGACTATTGATGACTCTACTAAAGCAAAGCCAATGGCATGGAGAGAAAAAATCTGCTGGAGAACAGAAGAGAGAGAAGACTCAGAAGCTGATTAATACTCCACTGGCTACCATTCAGGATAGGAACAAATCTTCAGAATTTTTAGTTTTGACCAAAAAAAAGGTTGAAATTTTCATTATCTGTGACATAGGTATGCCAAATGGTTTTCAAAAGATACTGCTGTCATGTTTTCTTATATCTACCACAATATTACTTATATTGGCCTGTTGTACTGGAACACTTCTAGATATAGGTACAGTGAGGGCTTGTCCTTTACTAGGATAGACTGCCTTGAGTTTCTTTGCTGGGTGGATCTACTATGCTCAAAATATATGAGGAACTCCTCAAAGTTCCTGTTTCTAAAAAAAAAAGATTGGGTGAGGGGCAGGGAAGGGGTGGAAGGGAAACCTTAGGGGGATGAAGCAAGAGGTCTAACTCAAAACCTAGATTCAGTTTGTTTCCAAGGTACATTCAAGGAATGTATTAGCACAGCAATTAGGTGTTTCAAAGGTAGCTATTGATCATTCTCGAAAATTCTCCAGTGGTGTATCTTCTAAAGAAACTTGCATTGATAATAAGAAGAGAAAACTAGTTTTGAAAGCAATCACCATCTTGGGATTAGGGAAATTTGATAAGAAAGATATCTGTGTGAGTCAAAGGATTTAGTGCAGGGTAGCCAACAATGAGGAAGATGAAGTCTTACATTTAAACAGTTCATCTCGGGTTTTGTGCCTTTAACCAAGCTGCACTGGGTATTGCTCATAAGGAATGTAAGATAAATCAGACATGACATTTACCATGCTTTCATGCAACTTCCTATTACTTTTACTTAGATTACTTGCTGTAATGGTGGCTTTGTACAGACACTTCCTCCCAGACAAGAGACACTTACAATTTGTAATGAGCAAGAACAAAAGGTAACAGTTTAGAACTGACAGCTGCCTCACAGTCATATTTAAAGGGTTTGCAGACTTTGCCCTTTTGTGCTCCTCCACTAATACCCAAGTGGGGTGCAGGCGATTAGCAGCTTGGAGAAGTGGTGAGGAGCACAAGCAAGATAAAAACTGGCTACTTATCCAGTAGCCTTCTGTCTGGTGCTTTCCACACTTGAAACCTAGACACTCTCTGTCTGGTGCCCTCAAACCAAGAAACCCACAAATCCTTTGTCTGGCGCCTTCAAACCAAGGGGGGCCACAAGCAAGATAGCCAGTTCTGGTGGCAGCAAAATAAGTTTTTCGACAAGGACTAGAGCTGTGAGAGACACCCACCTGGCTGGGAGCAAGATGGATATCTGGTGCACAGCTGAATCCCAAACCACCACTGGAAGGAGCCCATGGGGAAAGGATGGTGTGAGCTGCCCTAATGTAGTGGTTTGGTTCACATTTGTCAGGGGTTGGTCACACCTGATCTAGAATTCTTTGCCTACATTAAAGCACAATGATGCTTGAGTGATTTAATAATTCAAGGATGTCAGCTCGTCACTGCAAAGATTTTATTTGCACATAAATACCTGCATTCATATTAAAAGCTCATTTTTTTTGTAAGAGTGGCACAAATTTTTCTGTGGCTTGAGTTATTGCCAATATGGGTTAGTTAGCCTCCTATATGCACCTCTGGTTTTCTTCCAAAGGCTGCAGGGACATCATTAATAAAACTGGAGCCTAACACTTCTTAATTTGAAGGCGTTAAATTGTTTGAATTTCAGTAAATGTGGAAAATTGATATCTCTATTCATCTTTATTTTGTATTCCTTAATGTCCATGTAAAAAAATTTTAGTCATTCAATAAGATAACAGAAAATATGGTACAGCACTGTCAACTCTTTTTTAATTTTATTTTCCCTAATTTCTTCTTGAGGATCCAGATCATTAAATCAGAAGACTTCAAAACAAACTTCCTTTACTAAAAAGTGTTCTTATCCAAACTTGCAAAAAAAAGATTGAAAATGTAAAGCAAATGAAATTTAAAAGCTCAAAAGCCAAGTAAAATCAAAACTGCAGAAGTATTTTAATAGGAAAAAACCCACATGATTTTTGAACAATCCTATGATTTTTTGAGGCTGACTCATGACTGTAATGTTTAAAGTTGGCAATACTGATACCCTGTGATTTAGATGACTAATCACAGACTGAAAAGCTAATAATCAAAGTAAGCAGTTTGTGAAGTACCCATAGACTAGAAAATATGTATCTCAACTACTCAGCAAAGGCTTATGTATAAATTGACAACAAATAGAATCAGTTCATATAACTGCTTCACAAAGAGAGAAAAGAGCTAATCAGTTAATCAGTTATTTTATTTGTATCACATAATGCTACCAGCTGCAGTACTGAGTGTGAAGAGGGAAGAGCATGAAATGGAGAGAATAACAGGGTAGCGCTTCAGCACTGCAGTCACAGGGAACAGGGGAGTGTGGATGGAATTCAGCAAGCAAAACACAAGAATAAAAACTGTCTGAAGTAAGGCTGCAGTTACACTGCACACCAGATGAGAACATACCTGGGGGAAGGAGGGAGGCAAGCACAAAAGGAAGTCAGGAGAGGAGTGATCTTCTGGCAATAAAGAGTTAAATCTGGGTTCAAAATATAGTCCACTGAGGATGGCTATGGGGAAGAATAAAGAGAATGAAAGCAGAAGAGGCAACAAAATTTGAAGACAGGTGGAGGCAGTAGGGGTGACTCCTGGTTTCTTGGTGGGTTTTCTGATTAGATCAATGGTTTTTGCACAGTATTTCTCAGCTGAGCTCTTTCCAATCTTTTCTCTTATCTGATAGTAATCAGACAGCAGAAGGAGGTATATGTAGCACGTGCTTGGCACCAGTTGTATTTCCTAACAAGAAGATGGATTTTTTTTCTGAAGCTCTCCTCATAGCAATGTGATATTGGCAGTAGCTAAAACAACTACACGCATTGAAGCTGCTCAATCAGCCTAGTTCCCTCAAAATAACAAAGAAGGATGATTTCCAATTTTCAGAAGTTAAAGAGGAACTTAAGGAATATAGCTAATATGGCAGAACTTAATTTATTGACTTACAAAGGCAGAAAACACCATTTTGAAAAATACTACATGTTTCTCTGAATTAGTATTTTTGTTGCTACTTTATTGGAAAATATAAAGAATGTGCAGAATTGGCCCACAAATTTGTATTCTCTTTATATAAAATTTATGTCTTCTTTATATAAAATTTATATTCTCTTTATCTAAAATTCAATAGAGCTGTTAGTAGTTTCAGAAAACTCGCCCGCAAAGGCATATTTAATTACAAGTCTGCCAAATGGGAGTTTCATTTTCTTTTGAAGATTCTGTTTTAGGCAGGGTATTACATTAGTAGGATCTCTAATCTGATCCTGCATGGAAGCTCATAAATCCCTGGGAAAAGGAAAAGACGGCACACACTATTTGAAAATGAAGGTTCAATAAAAGCAAGCAAACCCAAGGAATTGGAGTGAATGGAGAAGAATGATCCATCTCTGTTAGGGCTTCCTAAAGTAGCTGTCACTGATCAGCCATCATTGTAATGTCTAAGGTGCTGCAAAATTGGAGTGCATCCCAAAATTTAAGGGAAGATTGCAGACTAAATGGGAAAGACAGAGGGAAGCATTTCACAGCTGTCATCCAGAGAGGAAAGATACTCCATTCCTTACTCCAGATGGAGAGCAGCTCGCATTTTGATGCAAGGAGTGAGGGGTGACTGAAATGCAGGGATTCATTCATGAGCTGCATGTAAAATGCAGCTCTTTTGAACATGTTGCAGTAATGTACAGGGAAATGCAGGGGGGGCATCAGCATAATTAATCCCCTCATGTAGGAAATAGGGGTCACTGAAGGGAGCACTGTTGCAGGATACATGCCTTATATTCAGAGCATGTCTGTTTTGCTTTTACATTTATCTTTAATAAATGCCTTAACATTAACTATGGCACTCTAACTGCAGGGGACCACTCTCTGGTGACAACTTTCTGCCTCTGTTGACATAATTTCTTAATTAACTGTAAGTGCGAGATTTATTCAAAAATATAAATATTGTTATAGAAAGACATGCAAGCACATAAAGGAAAAATTATTTACATAAATATACTGGGGAGGGTGACAGAAATGTCAGTAACAAAAAGTCCTAACAATGCATCATGTGAAAAAAAAAAATGGAAAACTATACCTGGGGTGCATCAGGCTGATCAGGCAGAGCATCAGGGAAGGGATTGTCCTGCTCTCCTCTGTACTGGGGTGGTCTCACCTTGAAAATTGTGTGCAGTTTTAGGTGTCACAATATAATAAAGATTTTAAGCTAAAGGAGGGCCACAAGAATGGTGAAGGGCCTTGAGGGGAAGCCACGTGAGGAGCAGCTGAGGTCACTTGGTCTGTTCAGCCTGGAGGAAACTGAGGGGAGACCTCATTGCAATTGCAACTTCCTCCTGAGGGGAAAAGGAGGGGCAGACACTGATCTCTTCTCTGTGGTGACAAGTCACAGGACCCAAGGATATGGCATGAACCTGAGTCAGGGGAGGTTCAGGCTGAATATCAGGAAAAAGTTTTTTCACCCCGAGGGTGTTTGGGCACTGGAACAGGCTCCCCAGGGAAGTGGTGACAGCCCCAAGCCTGACAGAGTTCAAGAACTGTTTGGACAACACTCTCAGGCACATGGTGTCACTCTTGGGAGTGTCCTGTGTAGGACTCGGATTTGGACTGAATGTTCCTGATCCGTCCCTTCCAACTCAGCATATTCTATGATTCTTGATTCTATGAAAAGTACATTAAGTGGACAGAAGTTGCTATAAAGGTTCATAAACAGCAACTCACCATGCAATATACTGCCAATGTGCTGACAAAAGAACCCTGTGTATTTTCAAGGTGTGTTTTTAATATCCAGAGCATTTCAATGCATTTACTTTGCTGTAAAAAAATAATAATATTCATGCAAAAATATAAAAATTAAAGTGAAATAAATCTTGATTATTCTGCCTGCGTATATAGACTTTGTAGGGCACATCCTGTATGTGTTCTGTGTGTTCTTACTATTTATTCTATTTGATATGTGTTTACAAGACATGATATTGTTCCACCCAGCTCACCTCTCCCTAGGTGCTTGTAAACTGATCTAACATACTGATCTAACAATAGACATTAAATATGACAGTCTGGGGATCTGCCTTGGGGAATTCACATATTTCTATTTTATTTCATGAACACTTTGCAAGCTTGTACCCTTGTTTATGGTTTTTATTGCAACCTTGCATTGTTTGTCTTGCTTCAAGGAGATATTGATATATGAGGGGTGGTTCACATGTGCTTCTCTTGTCTATTTTCCCTAAGAATAAAGTTTGATGAATGTACTAAAGGCTTTGCCAGAAGCCTGCCTGTCCCTGACTGAAACTGTCACAGCCTCTGCAGAATGAAATGGCAGCATGGGGAAAATGCAAAGGGATTGTGCACAAGCTGTTACAAGACAGAGTCTCAACACAGCTCTGGAGGGAAGAAGGAACAGCACCCCAGAGCTCAGCCCTCCGGAGAGACAGCAGCCTTGGCCTCTATATCCACAGGAGTCTTTGCTGCTAAGCGTCAGGCCAGAGCACCCAAGGGTTTGGACATAAGTCAGGGAGTTCTGGAAGAGCAAGATCATCTCAGTGCTAGAGGTATGGTTATGAGAAGAGATCAGGACAGCAGGATGCCTTCACTAGAGTAACTGTAGTCCAACAGCAATGCCTGATGCAGCAAGCTCTGGAGTCATCTTGTAGAGAAGAGACTCCCAGTAGTGCACTGTAACCCTACCAGAAACTCCTTTATCTCAGGGAACTGCTCTGCTTTTATGATCATTAGCTCACTGCAGCTGTGTATCTCTATCTGAACAATTTATTTCTTCCCTGAAAAACTGTAAAATGTGGATGCATAATGACAACAAAATCCAAAAATTGGAAATGCTTTATGCATGAATGTGAAATCTTGCATTTCAGCCTGCATGACACCCAACAAAAAGCTGCCTCCTATCCACCAGCACCTCCGCTTTATTTCACTCTCCATGCTCACATCTCTGCTTGCTATGCAGCCTCTCAGATGACCACTGAAGCCTGCATAAGTAGAGTTCTTTGCTGATAGACCTGTTAGCCTCCACCAGATCCATGATTTTTGGTAGAGAAAGGAGAAACACGCTGCCATCACAGAGTACTGCTTGGGTACGTTCCATCTCTGAGAACTGCCAGGATATAACCCACAACTCCCCCACTGATGATGATGCTGTTAGATGCCTGATGCACAGCTAACAGACTGTTTAGAAGTGAGTAACTGTGGCCCCAAGGAAAACCTGAAAGCAGACAACCAGCACTGCTGCAGTGCAGCAGCTCTGGGCCCAGGACTGCCATGGCGAGCTCGTCACAGTGCAGTGGACCTGGGGACGAGAGAGGGCTGTGGGCGGGGGCCTGCTGGTCAGACAGCAGGGACCCCAATGCCACAGAGAGCTGCCAGAGAGGCTGGAAGTACCAAAAAGCCAAACCACCACAGCCGTGAAGGTGCTGGACATATAGCGGATGGAATTCACATGACTCATATTCATTCTCTCTGTAGGCAACAGAGAGAAGCAGGCACACTGAGAGAGACATCCAGATGGGTTTCTATGGCAGACAGATGAGCCATCTCAGTAAGCCTGTTCTCTCCATTAACTGCAAAGGCTGACTACACAGGATCCACAGCAATGTAATCTGTGGCTCAAACTAATTGAAAATTATTTCATCAAAGTTATCTTAACTCTGTTTTTCAAATATATACCTCATCTAGGACTTCTATATACTCTGACTTTTGAAAAAAAATTGTTTATTTCTGCTGGTTTAAATACTACAGTTACCCACCAGTCAGTTTTGCATTTTCCTTTTTTTATATTACATGATAATAGGCATGAAAGATTTTTATTATAATATTTATAATAGTATTTAAACACATTTATCTAGCCTACACATAAACATGTGAATGTGAATTTTTAAAAAATTTTGTTCTCAGCCTTCACTGTCAAGTATCATTGCTGTTCTAAAAAGCATTCATATGAATATTTACATCTGAAAGTGTGCTACTAGAGATTTACAGTATGCTTTCACATGCTGCATCTCAAATGCATATAATGGTATACATCTTGTTTCAGTCAGTAGACTTGAGCATAGTCTGTTTTATATTTTGCTGAGTTCTTCTGAAACCTTTGAAACAGCAATCAATTAGCAGTGATTTCAAGGGGGTTTGGACTGGATTTTGCATTATCTTATTAAGAGAAGTGGCCAGGTTTACTTCTATTTTAAAATTCTCCCTAGGCTGGAAGGCACAATAATAGCACTGTCACCCTGAGAAATGCCATACTGCTTGCCTGAAAAGACATGCTTGGAGATGTAACACACACATTTGGAAAGAAAACCCTGTTAATTGCTGTAAAAGTCACAGGTGCTGTGAGATTGGAAGCGAGAGTGGCAAATGTGGTGGCTGACCTTAGGCTTATCATCTGCTTCATCCTGCTGTATCATCCACTTCTACCTAGGCTGATGTTCATATTTCAAGTACTACATAGAGAGTGGAGGCTAAATCCCCAAGTCCCTCACAAAAACGGATGTTCATTTAACCTAATTTCCAGCCATAGGTTCTTGCTGTGCTTTTGCCTGCAAGGTAGGAAAGCATGTTCATGTCAGATCCCTTTATTCTGCTCTAGATTTATGTTCAGCAGTCTGAGGTCCTCCCCACAAAGCCTTCCACAGGAACAGACATCCCTGCTGGCGTGCTCCTCACAGAGCTCTGTGCCTCTGCTGCTGTGGGTGCCCCCCCGGACCCCCCCCCAGCACCTCTGTGTCTGCTGGGAATGCCACCAGCAGCCTGCAGCACTCTGACTGCCACCCTTCCATCAGGGACAAAGCTTCGTCTCAGCTTCTGCCTCATACTCCTTGCCAATATGCCTTCATTCTTCATTCTCAATTCATTATACTGCACTTAAATTAACAAAACAAAATAATGAGCAGAAACTATTTAGAGAAGAATCCACATAATTTCGTAGCATCTATGTGCCTTCTGCACGCTTTACCAGCCATGTTTTCATTTAGACCACTGCCAAAAGTACTGAGCATCTTTCAGTCAATAACCAGTCTCTGCAGATCCCCCCAGGAAAAGACAGTCAAACCTGAAAATGAGACAGTTGTTTATTCCTCCTAACATAGTTGTAGGTTTTAATCAAAATACCCTGTGATACCAAGCCAAATACTTCAGAGAAATGAAATTGCTTCTGTATCCACACAGTGGTTTCCATCAACCAATCTATAGCTCTGTCAAAGAAACATAATGGATTTATTTGACAAGTCTTCCTTCCCATCAAACCATATTGACTGGCATTATTTATGTTTGTTAACCTATCCTTCCTGTTGAGTCTTCCAGGGTAACTGTTCCAGTATCACAATGGAATCTGGATTCAGGTAAGAGGGGTGTGTATATGTGTGTCTAGGTCCCATTTTCTATCCTTGACATTTGAACTACATTATAGCACTTTTTCAAGTTTCTGAAGTCTTCTTAGCTCTCCAGGATTCACACTAGTGGTTCAGAAGCTGCCGCAGCTACTTCCTCCATAACTTTTTTTGGGGGGATTACTCAGAACTGACAACCTGGAAAAGCTTGGAAGACTTCCATTATCCAAGGCAGGCTCACAGCTTTCACGGAGAGCTGTCTGCCTTTTGCCTAGACAACAAGCAGTGCTCAGCACCTTCACAAAAAGGGAGAGCTGGGCTGGAGAAGGAGCGAGTGCCCTGAAGAGTCAAGGTTGTTGTGCTCATTGTTGCTACTCCTGTGCACAACTCCCCAACAAAAAATGCTCACCTTTATTACCATTTTGCCATTTTCTTCTGAATACAATCATAATTAGTGTAATTATTATGCAAAGAGATCCAAGAAATTGCTGCAGAACAGGCACACTTCCAGACAGGTTTCTCAAGGTGAACTGCTGATGGTAATACAATTGCTACTATACCTCCTAAATAACCATAAATTCAATGTGAGAAAATGAGGCAACATAACTTGAGCTCCAGTAGGAGAAAATAAGGAGAAAGAACTCAGTTTGTATCATAAGGACAGGGAAGAAATCAAAGGATAATGATTTGTCTTTTGTGTTTTAAATGCAGTATTTTGTCTGTCAGATTCATTCATCTGATACAAAGAAGAGCAATAGCATACACTTCCAAGATAAAATCAATTATGTATTATCTTAGAGTTGTACAATCTCATTCTCCACAGAGGCCTTAATATGAATTACACATAGCATAATTCTTATTCCAGATCTCTGAACAAAGCTAAATTTTACTGACAGTTCACTGTACAAATTCTAATTTTAGGGCTTTTCCTGCATTCTCAGAGAGTATAAAATTGTAGACTATCTCTGCTTGAAGTAGAATATGAACTTTGAAATATAATTAAAATAAAGGAGAAAATTAAGACTCGTTTGGTTTAATTCATTACCTCAGAGCACTTCTGCTTAAAATACCCTCCTATATTTTATATCAGTTTTTTAAATAAGTGAAAAAAGGCTTTGTTCCTCAAAAACTCCAAAACTGTGGCCAAGTTAGCCACATTTTAATTAGTTTCTTAATTTATCTCCATTATGAAATTAAAAAAAAAAAAAAAACCTCTTGTTTCTGTATTCCATTAAAGTGTTTCTGTAAAGTTAAAGACTATTTTGTTATCATGGCATTCCAAATTTCAAGCAATCTATTTTTGTAAAAGCTAAAAATAATATATCACATTTCAGATTATCTTCATTTGCCATGTTTTGGCAGAAGTCACAAAGGTACAGCAGAATTTGCTGGAAAATTTGCAGAGTTTACAAAGCTTAGCTCATTTTCAAAGGAAAAACTTTATTTCCATTTCCAAAAAGATTCTTTCAGAAACTCCATGCCTTTTTTCTTAAGCATGAGGCATTTCAAGCAGTTGACTTTGAGCTTTTTCTTGACTATCCAAGCTGTCATCATGTTGTGTTTCAAGAGTGTTCTCACTAACAAGACAGCAGCCAGCCTATAAAACATTTCATTCATTCCCTCTGAAGAGATCAATTCCCATTAAGTCATTCTCGTGATTTCTCTCAGAGGAAATGGGAATAGAAGGACATCTGCAAGCCAGTGGGACAGTAAGCCACCATGCAGCAGGGCAGAAGACAACATGTGAAGCACTAATAGGTAATTTCTTAACCTGGACAAAACTTTGTTTTGAGAGCATGGACAAGGAAAGGTATAGTTAGTACCTTTCATTCAGTGTGTCCTGGGTTTTACTTTTAAAAGGAGCTGTTATCAGAAAAAAAACCCAACAACCATAATCACCCAGTCTATTGACAGAACAGCTGAGTGGTTTATTCATAGATGAAATGTGAAATCTTAGGCAGGAATGAGAGAGGGGTCAAATCACCTATGCAAACCATGCTTTCTTAACAATAAACCTGAATTCCTAAGCAATTAAGTGTTTTCCAGAAGATCCTCAGTGATGGTATTCTATGGGGAAAATATGCACAAAGTAAAGTGTAGCACATAAGCAATGATCAGAAGAGTATTAATTTTTCTGAACAGTACAGAATGATGGTACTCTCAAGTCTACTTGATTTGGGACTATATGATGAGGAGACATGTTCCCAGCAACCCCTGCAAGATGCAAAATAGATGATTTATGCAAAAGAATCTGGCAGAGACTGATATTCATAACAACCACCCAGCTTCTCATGAAGTCTGAGCTGAAATGACATGGTCCAAGTTGAAGAGCCAGATTATTATTGCATACAGCTTTGATCATGGACATTAGAAAGGCACTACCTTAAGGTCAATGTGTTCAAGCCCAACTGTTTGCTGCCAAGCCCTGTGGATAACAAGAGATGTTCCCTCTCGTCTCTTCCCTGGTCTGGCTTCCAGATTCTTTGTCAGAGCCACCACCATGCTTGTGTCATACTTGCTGCCTCTCTGCTCTGTGTCCCTTACTGGACATGGATCAAGCATATGTTTAGAATAATTTCCCTAATAAGCAACTCTATATTTTGAATAACTTTGATATTATATAGTCACTGTCCACTGAGTGCTATATATTTCACTGACAGATAAGGAGGCAAAATGGGAGACATTTATGGGCCCAGGTGCTGTTAGATTCAACACTCCTCTCATTCTCTTCTGATTACCTACTGCAACCAGAAAAACTCCACTAGGGAACTAGAAATGCATCTTCTCATGAAAACAGTTGCGTAAATTGAGAATCACAAGATTGTTGCAGTGTACAGAGGCATAGCATTCTTGGCTATAGAAATAATTGAATGAGCAATGTGACCTGAAGCCCAGCTCCCTTAGGCACTCACTTTCAATCTCCTGGACTTCCCGAGCTGGAATTTTCTTCCATACATGGCTGCCTATGCTCTTTCTCACAAAAGACAAAAAGAGGGACCATTTCAGAGACTGACAGGAGGTAAGGAAATGGGTTTTGTTTCCATAGCTGACTAGAGCTGAGCAACCAGCATCTGTCACTGAGGTGAATGCTCATTAACTTCTTGATCCCTCTTACTACAGCTCTTCCATCTTCAGTGGGAAATTGTTGGGGTTTTTTTCCTTGGGTTATCTTTTGTTTGTTTTTTTTTTGTTTTTTTCCAGAGAAGGACAAATACACAGAATGGGATAGTTAAAAATTAATTCTTCTTGTAGTGCATATGTAACTATTTCAGTGAGTACGGAGCACTAAGCATTCAGAACACAGGCAGTCCCTTCCTCAGAGAAATACTCCCAAATATCAGCTTTAGCTTTTTTTTTTTTATCTTGACCCATTAAGATTTAATTATTTTTGCAAAAGGAGAAACTCCAAAGGACTTCCCCAAAAAGAAAGTACTAAGACACTCAGACCAGCTTCTGGTAAAGAAGACAGGGGACTGAACTCCTTTAGACAGGAGAGGGAACTGAACACCTTTACATTTAGCTGGTAATGCTGCTGTTGTTTTATTGCTAGAAATTGGGGCTGCTCTCCAGCACACTTGCTTTGTGCACAGTACTAGTGGGAAAGCAGAATGAACACAGAAATAAGTAATTGCATATCTTGTAAATTCTAGGATTTAGGCAGGAGATCACAGCTGCTGCAAAATAACTTCCTACTTCTATCACATTTCCTTGAGGTACAGAGCAATTTGGGCTTTAATAGAAAGGAACTGTTTTTGACGAGCACAGCTGGAGCATGTTTTGTGGGGTTTGCTGCTCACAATACAAACAGGAGAAGTAAGAGGGTAGTGCAGAAATCAAACCCAATAACCCCAGAAATCAAAATGACATAGCAGTTTTTCTCCTTTCCCCTGAGAGACATCTCTATTAGCACAAGGCTAAGTGTCCCTTCAGCAAATGAATGGAGGAACCAGGGCCTTCTTATTCCCATGAGACTTGCTAAGTGAGTTGGGGTTTTTGTATCACTTTTGGAAGGTTTTGTAAATGCCCACAAGAGTTTTTGCTAAGTCAGAACTCAGAATTAGTACACTCCTTGCTTGATTTCATCTAGGTTCTGGTGAAATAGCCTAGTCTCATCATCTGCTGTGCCTTGGTCTATACACAAGCTAGTTAGCATTTCTAGTGTGGTATAACACAGTACTCCATAAAGGAAGACTAAGTGGAACCAACAGCAATCAAACTGTGTTTTACAAACCCTTCAGCATATATAGCAAACTAAGTCAGAAAAAATGAGGCTATGAGGTATGTTTACACATACTCCAGGTTAACTCTACAGTAGAAAACCCCACTTAGAACTAATTTCCTTATTTGAAGCTTAAGAAAATTGCACACAATCCACATGATATCATACATTCACTAACTGGATAATAGCTGGGGGGAAGACAGCTTATATAGAAATAGATGAGAAGTTGTGGTGAATTCTGCGACAGCTACGTTAGCAAGAGGACATATACGTTTATACATATATATATATACACATTTACGAAGTCTAGTAGCAGTAGCTATTTGGACTAACTAAATTACTCTAAATCCTAAAAGCTTTAGCCTACCTACATAGAATTTAATGAGGCAAAGCAAGACTCTAGGGACACGGTTTAGTGATGGACTTGGCAGTGTTAGGTTAATGGTTGAACTCAATGATCTTATAGGCCTTTAAATGATTCTATGATTCTATTTCTGCAAACATGCCATCTAGTTCTGTTAAGTAAGCAACCAGGAGCCACAACATTTGAGTTGGATTATATTATTTGAGTAGAGGGTACAGCTTGACCATTTACAACAAAATCAGCAAGTCACTTTTCTATTAAAACTTGATGGACATATATATAGATTTTTTTTTAAAGGCTATGCTTATTTTAAGTGTTGAAGAAGAAACAGTCACTTGAAATCTCTGGTCTTTCGGCATTTTGTCTTTAGTATTTGTTTAAGATCCTGTCTTTCATTCACACAAAAGTGTTTATCACAGTAGTTTGGCATAGTATGTGGGAGTGGTTACTTGTAAAAAAAGTATAAGATTATAACAAGACAGTTTATCTAAACTTTGGAGCACAACACAGATTGCAAAGCAGGGTCATTATCCAAGTGATATACTGCTTTATCAAGCATCAGTCAGACTCAACAGAGAGTCAGTTAAACTCTTATATCACTGGAGTTGCTCATTTCAATCTATTTCAACTGCATTAAAACAGTACCAGCATCAGCAGGCTCTAGGTACAGCCTATGCCGAGCTTTGTTTCAGAAAGTGTTGCCACAGTCAAAATGCATGGCTCTCCAAGGGAGTTCACAGCCTGTGCAGCCCTGAGACAGCACTTCACAAAATCCACAATAAATATAGAGTAATAACTGTAAGAGAAGATTTGAGACTCAGAAGGAGAAAGACTGGCTGTAGCCAACCATCAAACACAGATGCATTCTTGGTTTTGCAATGGAAAGTTCTGATTTGGCAACCATAAAGAGAAAACATGCTGACTGCAACAGGTAACAACAAGGCAAGTTAGCAACAGAAGCGGCGTTACCTCTCTGCTGTTTGGTGCCATCCATCCATAACTTCTACTCTTCCAGGGCACAGGGCAGTGGCTGATGCAGAGCAGTGGGAATGTACGCATGCTCTCCTCCACACACGCAACAGAAAGAGGGAGAATAGCAAAGAGCACAGCAAGCCCTTATGCAGCTCTGGGAACATTTGTGCAAGCTAAAGAGCTGCATGTTAAGATCCAGGAAGTGAATTAGAGCCCGTTTCCTGGCATCTGAGCACATGAGGAAGGGCTGGTGTTTAGAGAGCAAGTTTGGCTTCTGTCCCTGACAGAAGGACCAGCCCCAGGATCAGTTCACAGTACTTGACTACATTTACCTCAGCTGCTGAACATGAAACATTTGCAAGGCTTTCGGTGGGCTGCAGAGAACCAAACCCACTGTCTCTTGCCTTGCCCAGGTCATGCCCACCCCCTTACTGTGTGTCCTACAGTGCTGGCAGAGAGGTCAGATCCTTGTGCTGGTTTGCCCCATGCTCACTGCTAAAAAAATGGGGGTTCCATTCCCCCATGGTGCCCTGAAGCTGCTCCTCAGGACCAGCAAAGCCAAGGGCTCTGGCCAGAGTGAGCTGCACATCAACAGAGCTGTCTGCACCCACTGGTGACAGCCCCTAGAATAAGCCCAAAATTGTGCTGAAATTACCATGAAAAATGGAGACAATCTGCTCCAAGCCTACAAAGTTAGTGAATCCTAAGTAAAACATTTCAGAGATTTGACACAATCTGGCAACCCAACAAATACTTTGGAAATCAAAACCTGCAATTTCTACTAGTTTCACTGCTCAGATACAAAACTGAGTAACTTTTCTTGGTACATATCATAAGGCAGCTCTTGCCTTATTTTAAGGCAACGTTCTCCTCCTCCACCCACCTCTCATGCTGCAGCAACACAAGCATTTCTCCTGTCCACTGAGCAAGACAACAGTTAAGGTCACTTGTCACATATCATCAGGGCTGCCCAAACCCTGGCACTTGGCTCACACCTTGCTGGGAGTATCCATGATCCTTAGGTTCCCAAAGCCAAGTGCCCAAAGATACCCCACCAGGCCTCCAGCTCCCTTGTCTGACATGTACAGCTCCACTACAGATCCTGCACCAGGCCTGGGGAGATGTTGTGGACACCCTCAAGCATCTTTAGAGCAGCCAGAAGACCTCAGCAGCTGGGGGGAGCCATTTGGGTTTAATAGCCCTTGTGTTAACCTGACCCCACCCTGAATTCACCCACTGGAATACTTTAAAACTCCTGGCACCCGAAGGATCCTGAAGCAAGGGGTATTGTAACTTATCCATTCACTCTAGGCAGAGCCCTCACCTTTCACGCTCCAACCTGCCACCTGCAAGTTTGAGCTGATGCTTCCTTGTTTATATGTGAGAAGAAAGAGGATTCCTTGCTCACCTTTTTCCTATTATTTTGATGCCTTAGGTTTTAATTTCCATATTTTTCAAATCCTGCCTAGTGTGTAACTGCCTAGTGTGTAACTCTAAAGTTTCCTGTAGCTTGTTAGCTGCTCTCTTAGGCCAGATAGACATAACAAAGCCTCTCTAAGCTTGCTGTTCAAGGACACTCGGGCTGTCCTAGGCCCAAAAGGTGTAAACTAGGACCATGAAAGAGATGGAGAAATTGAAGAGAGCTAAAGTTTTACTTGGTGAATTTATGCTGATATGCAAATGAACCAAACCTGTAACAGTGTCAAGAACTGGTGACCTGTCGTCCATCTTGGGGTCCATTTTATGGAAGCAGCCTCTGGCTCCCCAGGGTGTACCTTGAAGGCCCTTCATATAAATACCTACCTTTATTCCCTTACTCTTGTCTAGTCTCTGTTTCTAGGTGGCTGGGAGAAGGCATCAACTTGTGACTTTTAGATCTCTTCCAGCTCTTTCTTTCCCAGCCTGACCCATTCCAGGCTATGTAACCTTTCAGAAGTTATTCCAGATCTTTCTGTATCCTTCCTTCTCTTTGCTGCAGTTTGCCCACTTCTGCTAATTTTTTTTTTCAAACCAGTTTAAGGGGAAAAAAAAGTGTCTGCTTGGTTTTTATCAGTGATACATTAGCTGCAGCCTTTATTTGAGTAACTCTAAGCTTGATGGCTATTATTTTTAAAAGGAATGGGTGACTAATGGACTTAGTCCTCTCTATAATTTGGATCTGTGGTGAATTTCTGTGTGACTGAATTAGAACACAACAGGAGAAGTAAATACAGGGATCTATTGTTGAAGTTTATGGCGTGCACACCAAAAAGAAAAAAGTTGTTCGTATTGGCCATGAGGATAAATAACATCCATGTCCGTAGTCCTGGAAACAACTTGCTTCTGCCTGAAATTTAGACTGTCACAGTGCAACTGCCTAATCAAAATGAGACACGTATCCATGCTCCACTTCAAATGACAGTGGAGTTAGCAACTCTTGTGGAGCTTTGCTGTAAGCTTTTACTCCTCTGTTCAGAAAAACCTATAATATTACCCTGGAAGGTAACTAACATAAAAGCTGTATAACATAAAGCTGTGATGAAGAAAAAGCACTTTAGCTGCATCATGTCATAAACTAGGTGAGATCAACCACACCAGAGACGTCATATCCTCAGGATACTTCAATTTTTGAGAAAAACCCATAGTGGTTTATCCCTACGGTGACTTCACCTCAGGATGGTTTGTGTCAGTCAGTTACTCTGCAGCAAAAACACGTTTTTCAAGCTAAAAGTGCGTGCAGTAGTCAAGGACAAACAGCAGATATGAAGACAGCAGTCAGCCCCTCTTTGGTGTTTGCTGAGCAGTCAAGCCTGGCTGGCAGTCGGACACAAAGTAATTATTGATGTGCAAACAGCACTTTGGACTCAGTTCTAATTTATATATTTAAATAGAAAACACATATCCCACTAAATCTGTTATGTGCATACCCTTCCCCTGCAGCAAAAATTTACTCTTGCAAAGCAAATTTATCTGATCGCAATATGAAGGTTCCATACCATGTTTGCCAAAAGCAAATACAATGCACTGGCTCTGTCCCCAGTTTTACTTGGTGCTCTTCTTTCTAAAGAAACACAATGCTACAAAATTTTCCTGAGTTTCATAATTTTTTAAAAATTATTCTGAGTCTGGAGTAACTCCTGCAGCAGTTAACACCCCCTCTTCCCCCACATCAATTTTCTTACCTTGACCTTAGGAGTATCCTAGCAAAGGTGATAATATCCATGGGGAGATTCCCCAAAGCTTGCTCTGCCATGACATACAGTGATGCACAGAGAAGGTTCAGAACCACTGGCTTGGGTGCTAAATGGTTTGGGGGCATGGTGAGGATGGAAGACCCGTGAGGTGCTTAAGCTCTGCTTAAGCCCTCAGAAAGCACAGACTGGACCCTGAGCCGCCAAACGCACAGGCTTCTTACTTTGCTTGGCTCTTGTAGTTAGCAGTGAGTTCTGGGCATCAGGATAACTGCATACATCCATACCAGGTGCTAGATATTTTGTTAAGTAATTTACTTGATCTATAGTTGTAAAGTATCTGATGCTGAAAATAATTACAAGCTGAAAGATAAAACAGTACAAGATACCATTCAAAGGCTTCTGTACGCTGGGGCCACATATTCACAGTGAACTGAAAGCATGACTTTTGAAGTCATTGTATGTTTGCAGTTGGTCTGCTCCAGAGAAACCACAGCATCTGGCAGTTACGTGTGTATGTATCTAAGAAAAGAACACTGAAAATAGTATTTTCATCCAGGTCAGCAAGAGTGGCGACGAAAGAAATATTAGAAAAAACCCCAATGGAATAAAGAAGATGGCTTTCAAGATTACAGCTACCTTATATTCAAATAAATATATTTAAATGGCTGGTCTTGGAAAAGGTCATGGTCTTTATGAATCATTCATCATGGATTTCTTACTGGATTACTTTGCATGGGATGATGTGTATCTTCCTTCTTATAAGGATGGACTCAGCCTGTGAATGCAAGGCTCTCTGGTAATTTAGTTCCTTAAATCACTGCAGAGGGACGTAGCCTACTCCTGCTAATGGCAATAGTTTACTTACAAAGCAGACCAGGAACTGAGAGCCATTAAAAATAATACTATAATAATACAGTATTTCTAAGTTAGTGAATCTACAATATAAAGAAAAGAATAAACTTCACCCAATCTGAAGCATATATCTGGAAAATAAGGGCTTAGATTAATTTCCTTTGCTATAGTCAAGTTTCTTTCCATGAAATTCTTGTTTTGCCACTTTAATTCCTCCAAGAACATTTCTGATATCAAAATGTATTCTAAAAGTATACGTGCTAAATAATTTTAACTCCATTTTTTACTGCATGCATCACATTTTCACTTTGCTATTAACTTTTCACCATTGTATGATTATTATGTGTAATCAGAAAACAAAGTCAATACCTAAAAAGCAGATGGCTTAAATAGGATTTGAAAATGATGCTGTCATGAGTTAACTTCTCTTGTACATTTTTAGACATACCTATATATTCATAAACAGATATTACAGAAATATTGACCAACAAAAAATGGCACACAAAGATAATGCAAAATATAGAGCTGCACAAGATCTACTGTACGCACCATGTATGATACTTAAATTTATTTACAACTAATGCAGTTTATAATCCACTTCATCATCAGATACCATAATCCAAATTGTACTTCAGGTACTGCTTTCCCACTTACAGCACTGTTAATTAATTACTAACCAAAAAAAAAAAAAAAAAAAAGCCTTACAGCTAGTTAAGTTGAAGCATTTTCTGAATTACAGTAACATATTGATTCTTTCAATGTAATAAAACTAAATCAAATCCCAACAGCAGATAAATACCTAAAATGGACTTAAGGCTCAGAATGGCTCATTTTATTTCTTGAATAGTGAGTTCAGGGGAAAAAAACTTACAGGAGAAAATGATTATAATTTTGTAAAATTGTTCAATCCATTTTAAAAAACCCCAAAAGCTCAAAGACATATAGATAAACTAAACCCACACCTTCCCTTTCCCCCTACCCCTCAACCCCTGGTAAAACTTTTCCTACTAGGATGTCCTTGGTTTGGCTGGGATAAAGTTAATTTTCTTCCTAGTTGCTGGTACAGTGCTGTGTTTTGAGAATAATGTTGATACAACACTGATGTTTTAGTTATTGCTAATAGTGCTTACCCTAAGTCAAGGACTTTTCAGCGTCCCATGCTTTGCCAGCGAGCAGGTGCACAAGAAGCCAGGAGGCAGCATAGCCAGGCGAACTCACCTGAACTGGCCAAGGCGATATTCCAGAGCAGGGAACATAATCCTCAGTACAGAAACTGGGGGGGAATTAGCTGGGAGCTGCCTGCTCAGGGACGGGGTGGGCATCAGTCAGTGGGTGATGAGGAATTGTATTGGGAATCACTTATTTCTCTTGGGCTTTACTCCTCTCTCTCCTTTTTATTACGATTATTGTCATTATTATTTTATTACCAATTTCGTTATTATTATTATCATTAGTATGATCCCTGTAATTATTATACTTTATTTTGCTTCAGATATTAAACTGTTCTTATCTCAGACCCCGGGGTTTACCTTTTCCTTTCCCGATTCTCGTCCACCCGGGATGGGGCATGGCGCGGGCCAGGGTTACACCGGGATCAGGGGAAGGTGGAG
>VYXC01009315.1:521476-559706 GCA_013397175.1 Platysteira castanea
CCCCCCGCCAGCCGCAGAAGGGCGCTGCAGGCGCGCGGCCGGGAGCTTTCTGGAACAGCCTGTGGAGCTGCGGGGTTTGCTGTGCAGGAACGAACCAATCCCCGGAGGGCCGCGACCTGCCGCTTCTGCCCAGCCAGGGGGTCTCCCCACCGCAGCCACGGCCCACGGCAGCGATGGACGCGGGTCACAGGCCTGAGGCTGTCCTGGCTGTCGCTGCATGGCAGAGGGCGAAGGAGAGTTGAGGGAAATTTGGGTTGTGCCACTGCCCGAGAGCAACAAGCACGGGATGGTCTCCCCGCCTCAGAAGTCGTATCGCACATGGACCACAGCACCGCGCTGAGTCCTGGATGTCATTCTCTGCTGTCAGCCGTTGTGGTCTTCTCAAACACAGGATGCTGTCCCTGAGCCGAGAGCAGACCCCGAGCTGTGCCCACAAACGCAGGCTGCTGTCCCTGAGCCGAGAGCAGACCCCGAGCTGTGCCCACAAACGCAGGCTGCTGTCCCTGAGCCGAGAGCAGACCCCGAGCTGTGCCCACAAACGCAGGCTGCTGTCCCTGAGCCGAGAGCAGACCCCGAGCTGTGCCCGTGTCTGAGCCTTGCACAGCCCTGCCGAGACCCGCGCGGAGCAGCACTGGATGAACTTGGGGCTCTCCTCCTCATGCATCAGAGTAGGAGAAACCCTAAGGTGAGGAATGACCAGCAATGGGGAATATATGCTAAAAATGCAAAAGACCACCCCCAAAAGAAAAAAAAAAAAGGAGAGAGAAGGAGAGAGAAGTAGAGAGAAGAATAATTGTAATAAGTTCTTGTAGTGTGCGCATAAAGCAAAAATAAAACCATGGCTTCAAGAAGCTTTTAATTTAATTAAGCATAGCAATGTTGCATGAAACAAAAAACATAGGGACACATGCAGCATGTTAACAACCATACTATGGAAAAGCTTTTTCATATATTTGACTTTGCCAACATAGACTGCAAATGTTTATTAACAATCCCTTTTCTCTTTACATGCAAGATTTGGAAAAAGAGACAATATAATTGAATCATCTAGTCATTCATTCACCAGGTAGGATGGACATTATTAACTGGAAAAACATGTAAGGGAATAGACTAAAGAAAGATCTGAGCTTGTTTAGGAAAATCAGCATAGCAGTACAGGATAATCAGCATGACAATAGAGGAAATCAGAAGGCAAGTGAGTAGAAAATGCAACATATTACTGTGCTGACTCCTCTACACAACCGAAGAAATAAAAATAAATATATAAAGGATAAAGGTGCATTATTTGGGAAGAATGTTTAACTTCTGTTCAGAAATTCTTAAACAGAAACCCACATGATAAAACTATATATGTGGTACATTTACGGTGAATCTGAGACATCTGGAATGCATCAGACCCATAGAGCCGACCCCATATGTGTGTGCCCCACAAAGCTGACCCATGGACATGGCAAGGCCTCACATCACACAGACAGCTGGGAAATAAGCTGCCATTTTTTGTACAGCATTCAAGGAATTCACACTTTGGGTTTATTCCAGTGTTAAGCAATGCAGTACTTCTGCTCCAAGTCATGGTCCAGACAGTCCAAAGCAACAAGATCCAGGATCCAGCAGTTAGGCTTCCTAAACCATGTCCAAGGAAATTTGAGATACCTAAGGGTAGGTGCCACGTAAGACAGCACATTAGAGCAAACAGCTGAAGATTATGGAGATGACTGAATTTTATTCTTTTTTTTATTCTTATTTTTTCTCCGGAATTCAAGAAGTTTTGAGAAAACAGTGTGAAGGTACTTATTTTAATTTGGGATCAAAGCACTAATTCATGAACCCCAGAGCTGCATCAGGAAATACTTTTCTTTCTTTTAAAAACTGCAAATGTGTCTTTCAAAAAACACCCAGAGAAATTTCACTTGGCAGTGGCAAGATGTGGGTTCCAGAGAATTAATTCTCCCTGTAAATAGGGCCACTTGAGTACAGGAACAGGTGGAGCCTTACCAACAGAAACTCTCTATATTTTAAAACTTTTGGGGATTTGTACATCTATCTCCTGCCTACAGTTCTCAGAAGATTTAGCTCTTTACATATATCCTTTGTAGACAGAGCTACCCGAAGGACAGGGGTGCCTTGTAAATCTGTACTTCCATTTACTGGGAGCACCTCAAAAGGCTCTAAATGCAGTGCTGTGCTAAATTCAGGGTGCACCAGTACTGAATTGTCATCAGCATTTTAGCAAACCTAAGTCTTCTCTGCCTTGATTTTGCTGGGGTAGCATTCCTTCAGCTCACAGTACTGGCAGGAGGATTGGTACCATGGGATCTGGATGATGCTCAAGTATTAGTTGAACACCCTTTAAGAATGTACAGAAAAACTTGGAAACTCGTGCAAGAAAGTAGACTGGGTTATCTTCTCAACCACATCATCCCAAAGGTAAATACAACTGCTGAAGATCGGGAACCAGCCACTCTTGAGGTAAGGGCACCCCGAGGGATGGGGGGCTATTATATAACTTACAATACATCTGCATTTATGTTCTTTTCTCCCAAAATACTGCACCAGAGCAGGTTTCAGGCTCCTACAGGCGAGAACTGTGGATGTACAACAATGATAGTCTTGATCTACTCCTAAGAGCAGCACACAACAGTGTAGACACAACCAAAACCACTAATGTTAGATATGTAGGCATTTAAATCCTAGCCAAGCTCTTTTGTTTGATTTACAGTAGAAGTAGGGCATTTTTACTTTAGGAAAATGAAATGAAATGAAATCAAAACAAGATAATTCAGAAACCAGTAAAATACTCTTTTCCATACTCTTTCGAAATTAAATGTTAGTCTGACTTGCCTGTCAGCACTCAACACTGATTTGCAGCTCATCTTCTCCCAGCCTAATAACACTGTTTGTAGATACTAGCTCAGTTTGTATGATGTTGGAGAATTCATCCATGCTTCCTACCCCTTTTGGTCTCTCCAGGGTGGTCTACATTCTTGATTAATGTTTATTTCCCCACTGCTTTGCTCTGTTGGTTCACAGAGAAAAGGCACCAGCTTACCTGAGCTACCAAGATTAAAGGATAAACTGACAATTCAGCGTGCTCAGAATTTTGCCTCAAAGTGACAAAAATCAAACACACATATCAAAGGATTTGATGCCTAATAGCAATGTTCTACCCCAAAGGGTAGAAAACCATAAAAGCAGCATTAACCAATCATACTGCCCTCAGACCCATGTCTACCAGCAGTGGGGAAGGAAGCCCAAGGCCAGCTCAGAAGTACAGAAACTACAGCTTTGAAACTGGAGGACAATCCAGACATGGGGTGAGCACAGCCTGCCCTACACCTGAAACACCAAGTGTAGAGACCCACGGACTTGAGAACACAGTAGGTGTGACCCCTCTGTCAGGTGGCAGCAACCAGCCCCTCACCTGAACCCCCTCCAGGTCCTCCTCGACTGCTGGGCTGAAATAACTGGATTTTAGGTCAAATCACTGCAGAAAATGCACCTAAGTGTAGAGAAAGTGGGGCTGACACGCTAGAAGGATGGTGGAGAGGAGGTCAGAGGCTTATTTAGCACCTGGCTGCCCTTGGGTTGCAGCATCTCATCCCTCCTCTGGTCTCATAGGCAGCATTTCACACTCTCTTCAGGCTGTTTCTGTGCAAAGGAGTGAGAAAACCCAGCCCCGGGCAGCTGCAGTTCCAAACCACAGCCGACGCCGCTTTTTCTGCAGCTTCCAACAGAAAGAGGGGTGCAGGACAACAACAGCTTTTTCCTGCTCCCCATGTACTGGCAGGAATGTCTCCCACCTGGGGAAGCCTTTTCTTTTACCTCTGTTCCACCACTGCTGGAGACGTGCTTGGAGCACAAGGAGCAAGGTTAACAAAACTAGTAATTCCTTGCTAAATTTTTGAATGCTCTTCTATTATTGTTCATATCATTATTTATTGTTTTAGATGATAAACTGCATTTATTTTGATAGGATTGCATTAGCTGGGTTAGTTTACTTAAACCGGATTTATTTATGGGGCTTCCCAACTCCTCCTGACCCCCAGCACAGAAAGTAGCTGAGACCAATCACCAATTTCAGGCATGAGGGGAAAATAAAGACAAGATTATGTGTTTTGTGAATGCTTCAGTATTCAGAACAGGACCAAATAACACAGCAGGAGGATGGTTTCGCTTCAAAATAAAACTTCAGAATAAAATAAAGAGAGGAAAGGTATAATCATACCATATCAGAAGTTAATATTTTCAAATCCAGAGCAAAGGGAGGTGCCATATGTATCTAAATCTTGCAAAGGTCTAAAATGTAGGTCACATCTATTTAGGACACTGAGCATCCCCTTTGGCTAGTTCTACATGGCTTCACGCTGAGGTACTTCAAGAGTTGTTTGGTTCACCATGCTACTTAGCATCCAATTCTGAAATGCTATTCTCTCGCTCCAGGTGATGTATGAAGTATCTGTGGGCTTCTCAGGACTGGAGACTCTACTTTTGGGAGACAGGACCAAAAATGAGGCACTGCAGCACTGGGGATGAGAGTGTGCACGTCTTTCACAGATGTCTCTCTGAAGTCTCTCAAAGTGCTTCAGTGGTAAAGGTGCCTTAAAGTGAGTGTGCTAATTTACATTATCTGAATAGCACACAGTTTCTTCGAGTAATGGAGAATCTGGCCAGTTTTACCTTGACTATTAACTTACTAATATTTGGGTCAAAAACTAGGAAAATTCAACAGGATTATAAAGAATGATTTCTTGTAGACATATACATGGCCAGTTCTTCATCCTGAACTTTCTTACTCCTTCAAACTGCCAAGATTCACTTGTGGAATTCCTCCACACAGTTGTTATATCAAAGCTTTTGCACAAACCTATGGATCAAAGACAGCATTCAGTCCTGTGTATATTCTTTGCTTGATGCTAAACCCCCTGCTGATTCAGGAAAATATAGATGTAAATTTAGAGGGTCATTTGTTTAAAGTTTTCTTTGAAGACAAAGAATATGTAGTACCTCAGACAAATACAACCAAGGCATCTAAGAACTGAACACTAAAACATGCACCAATCTGATGGGTTTTGTTACTTTAAGCTAATAGATTACTTAATTGCTTACTATTCTTTGAAACACACAGCATGAGAAATTCTGAAGTTGAAAATACAGGAGGATAAAAGAGAATGCAAAACATCTCATCCTTAAACTGGGTTTTACAACTATCAGATTTAATAGAAAGATTACTGACATCTTTAAGCTAATTTTTTTACATGGCTTTCTGGGGCCTTGTTTTCAAAATAGAGAGTAATTTAGGCATTATTTTGGACTTAAGCTCAAGCAGAAGTGTAACTACAAGTCAAAGGTTCTTTCCGGGTGTTTTTGGTAATGTGTGTCAGAAAGGGCAAGTATAAATAGGGAACAGTGATGTTTGCCTTTGTGAACTAAAGTTTTCTGTCCATTTGATAATTTGTGGTAACAAAGGGCTGAAAATAAATGCTCTCACTGCTAATACGGGAGGCAGAAGATACTTTCCAATCCTGTTTACAGAGCACTATGTCTATTTAGGCATACGTATCTACGAAGGGCTATAGAGATATCAGGTAGCAGTTATCCAAACTGGAAAGAAGTAGTATGCTGGTGTGAGAAACAAATTTGCTATAAACTTCTAATTGTTGAAAAAATAATCTTTGTCTTAGGAATACAGTGAAACTGAGTCATTACCCTCTCATTTGCTCAAGTAACCATCTTACACGTCAACTGATTTATTGATAAAAAGCTTAGAAAAAGAGCTAGTAGACATCTTGGAAACTTTGAGGCACATATTTATTGCACACAATTGAGATCCCTTGAGCTTGCAACACTGCTGCAGATGGGAATGCTGGACAGCCACCATTTTTTGTCTGAAAATGTTTCTTTACAACAAATTTACTGTAGAGGATACTTCCATAACAATGCAAAAATTAGTAATAACAAAGCAAGTACAATATATTTTTACAATGTCAGGTCATTGCAATCTTGCCTTTCCATTAATAGAATTAGTCTTTTCATACACAATCTTTTCTGTAAATGAGATATTTAAAGAATGTAAGAATTTACAAACTTAGGCTTTCCTTGCTTATTTGAATTTCACTGATGTTCAACATATATTTGGCAACTATTTTCTTTCATTGTGAAAGATCCCTTCGCATCAGGGAAGGTGCTTATCCTTGTAGCTATAAACTTGTATTTGTTGTCTTAGCACGTCTCAGGTCTGGAACAAAACTTTAAAATGTCTCTTTAGTTTAGGGTTCAATATTAATGTATTTGATAGTACTTTGTAAGGATTAGTTGGTATTGTTTTATTCATATGTAAAATATTCAATGGAAAACTTTAATTACATATTACTGATACAGTACAATTGCTAAGTCATATCTGGGACCATTTATTCAGGAAAGCAAATGAATGCAAGTCTTTAAAAAAAAAAAAANAAAAAAAAGAGGGAGAAAGAGCAACCTTTTCTGGTGTAGATTTCTGCCTGCAACAGGTATGGTCTCCCCCACAAAACAACCACAATTCTACCACACTCTGTAAAAAAATACAAAGATGGTGCCCATTTGCAATAAAAGAGAAGTGAAGATGAGGAAGGGGGTTTTGAAATAGAAACTTCTTTACACCATCTTATTTTTCTTGTCAGAGGAAAAAATGAGACTAACTTTTAACTCTTAAAGCAGCTGGGGTTTTAATAACCAACACAGAGTTTTTGTCTTCAGGACCATAAGGAGGCCATACCCCTGGCATGGTTTGGAAATGCTTCATTTAAGACAGTATTTTAATAACACTGAAGTCCAAGTAGATGAGTAGTAGCCTAATCTTGTACTTACATTTCTGGGTTGGATATAATGACAAGTTTTTTTACAGTAATTTTTTGACACTGTAATTATGAAAGTAGTAAAATATTTTACATCTCCATGCAGCAAGCTCATCTGTAGAACAAACTTGGTATCTACCAGTAGCAATGCCTCATCTTGGGTGCTGAAGACTGATGGAATGTAAGGGGTAACTCTGACAAAAGCCTGAATCAGTGCACGAAGCATAAGGATGCTCTGAGAGGTTCTTGATAAATGAAAAACACTTTCAGCTCCATGGCATATGTATCAGCAGATTGCAAATTTGTGTGTTGGAGGGGCTCCCAAAACAATCTTGCAAAGGCTGCTGAACACCAATGAAAGGCCAATGGTGGCTGGTATTTGAATCTAGCCAGCCCACTAAAGTGTGGGTTTTTTCTGCCTTTCTTATTTCTTCAAAGAGATTTGGGAAAGAAAGGACACAAATCTCTCTGTATCAACAGAATAAGGAGCAATACTCTCAATTCCAGCCTATTAATTTCCACCAGCTATCAGGAGCCTCAAGGAACAAAGAAGAAAGAACAAAACACCAAGGAACTTTATCCTTTTACCAGCATTTTTGCAATGTGATGGCACCCCTGAGACTTTCATATCATTGCTGAAAGGGATTTTAAGCACTGTACTGCAGCACCAGTGTGCTGGGAAATTGCCTTATAACATCTAGATCAGTTGAAGCTTGTCCTCCTGTACCTTAGCCTGTGACTTAAGTGGCAACTGAAAGATACCATTTGCACCAGTTTCTGACTGATTTTAAGAAACAACCTACAAAAAAGTAGCACCAATTCTTCCTGGGCTGGAGTAAAGAAACTGCAATCCATAGTGAACTTGTAAAATTGATGCATTTATGAGTCCAAAAAATTGAAAATGGACTCTTTCAGAAGTACAGCAAGTGAGTTATCCCTTTTCTTTGAATCAGATGGTTGCAATAATGAAATAATATTGAATTTCCCCAACCAAACAGTCCATATCTGTGCTGTGATAGCAGACTCATTGGTGGTAAATGCAGGCATAGTCCAAGGGGGATGTTGACTCCTGCCCAAACTATAGCTTTGACAAGTTGAGCTATCAGAGAGCAATAAACACTTCCAGTTAATTGTCCCACAGATACCAAGCAGCAGCCAAAAGCTTTTGATATCAAATGGGTGTAGTAGGCAGACTGCTGGGCCATCACCTTATCAGTGCACCACTCTTGTGCCAGCTGGTTGGGAACAGAGACATTTGGTACAAAATACAAGCTTTTGAATGGACAACCACTGTCTGAACTAAGTTCAGTCCCAGCTGTGTCAGGAATAAAAGTGGGAAGTGGAGTTTCCCAGGCTGGGTCTCAGGAGGGACAGGCACTGTGGAGGCAGTGGCAGAGGTCTTGAAAGGAGGAAGGTGTCAGGAAGGAGCAGGGCTGGACTAGCTCCAAAGGAACCCAAGCCCAGAGGTAAGAAGCAGTGAGGGTACTGAGAGAGGAGGAGAAAGCAAAATCACTGAGAAATGCCATAAAATGGTTGGAACTGTTCACTAAAAATAATTAACGTTCTTAGAATTATTTGCCTTGATCCCTTGAAAAAAGAAGTCACTGACTAACCTGCACAGGGCAGCATAAGACAATGGACAACCAGATAAACATGTAAATTGGCTAAGGCTTTAAAATAATTTCCTCTAATGATCTATTTCACTGGATAAATGCTGCCTACATAGTAGCTAGAGAACAACAAAATGGAGAAGCTGGAGCCTTCATACAGACAACTTGATTAAAAGCTGAATAACTTGAAGTAAAAGCTGGAATGGCACCTAGATTCTGGTCACAATGTAGGTTAAAGGCTGAGCTTACATCCAGACACAGGACTAGGCATCAGACTTGACAGCTGGAGGACTCATTCCAGGGGGACCAGAAATGGGACAGAGATACTATTAATTCCGTAACTGTGTCACCAGTCTTAAGCAAGGACTCCTGGCCAGAAACTTCATAGGACTATAAAAGCCTGTTTCTTATTGCTACTCCTCTGTCTATATAACATATATATATATATGATTGCATGATCAGTGTTGAAAAAAAACACCACCAACCTTTTTCTGGTATGGTAATACAGTCCTTGAAATACTCTCCATAGGAACAATAATAATACTAACAATAATAATAATTGTAATATGGCTGTTAATTATGGATGACACTGCCTTGCCAGTGTTTCAAATGAAATACTTCAAACTTAACTATTAAAATTGTTGCTATTATTATTGTAATAATGCCATGAGAGAAAGATGCTCTAAAACTTGAAATCGTCCACAAAAGAGACAAAGGTTAGTATTTTATTCTTTCTCCCCCACACTGGTTTCTAACAAAAATTGTGTAATAAAAACAAAGGATTTCCAATTGTTTCTTAATACCTTCTGAGCAAAAATAAATCACTTTAACTCCAGAGATATTTTTGACACTGAGCTAAAGGTGTATTATGAGTGAGTAGGAGGCTCGGTGGGTGAATATAATAACTGCTTACCTATGAGGGGTATATCAGAATCTGTAAGGAGAAATGTGGTTACTCTGTTTAATGGATATTAGCCAGAAGAGCAGTCACACAATTCATCTTCACTAGCAATTCTGGTGACTGTTGTAGGGATTTTTACAGCAGAGCCATACATCAGCAGAAACCACAATTATTCAGTTGGATAGCAAAATCTAGTGCAGCACCTCTGCTTCTGTTAAATGCTCTTGTTCCCATTTTTATAAGTACACAAGAACAAAAAGAGAGCAAACATTTTCACTTTTGGCATTCCACTTCAGATTTCCTGTCTAGATCTTCATGTAGCTATCTATTATTGCCTCCTTGGTATTTCCAGTAATTTCAAAAGCATCTCAATGTAAACCTGCAATCAAGCACTGACAGTTTGAAAATTATGCTGTGCCTTATTGAGAGAATTCCTTCAAAATCCATATAGTGATTTATTTTAAAATATTTTGCTAAATAACCATGTAATGTTAGTATATATACTGCACTATGTACCATGCTCTCCACTGAGTGTTGACAAAAGAGCTTTAAAAGGGATAAGAACTTAGATAATGCGATCTGGTTATGTAAGATGCTGTTAAATGCTGTTTCTCTGTGGGATCTCCTCTTCTATAGGTACGTTGTAGGATGCGGTGTCAGGATTTGGCTTTGACCAAACTGGGCAATACAAAGAAAATCAATCACAGTTACAGCTCTTCCTTTAACATGGGGAATTTTATTCAGATTAGAGTCATTCATATAGCAAATTAACATTGCTTTAGTATAGTGAATTAGAGATGGTTTAAATAAAATTGTTAATTTTAAATTATTTCAGCTGAACCTTCATTCATAGGGCAATGCAACCCATGACTAACACACATATTATGATTTTCCTCTGCTAAAGTGTTCCTTACCTTCAAAACTCATCTTTGCTGAATCTTAGCATCTGATTTGCAAAGCCAGGGATGCTGTCCAAAAACATGTTCCAGTTTCCGTACAGTATGTACTCCCAACAAAGTGTTTCACTTATACATTTTTAGTCAGAGCTCAGTATTCCACATTAAGCCTAGCTGTCAGTTCCAGCATTCATAATTACATTCCTTAACCATACAAACAAAGCTGAAGTCTGTTTAGTTTTCCCTAATTTGACCAACATAATTAGCATTTCATAAGCCCTCCTATAAGCAAAACATTTGGTCAAATCATTTATTGATATAACTCAACTGAAAAACATCAGAATTACCCCAGAGAATAATTTGGCCTATTAGGTTCTCATTTAATTGTGAGTACTTGACCTGTAATTATCTGCTTATGAAAACATAGCTACATAATAGAATCATGGAACAGTTTGGCTTGGAAGGGACCTTGAAAGATCCTCTACGCCAGCCCCCTGCAATAAGCAGGGACATCTTCAGCTAGATCAGGTTGATGGGTCTGGGCCACATCCAAAGGTCATCCTAATCAGTGGAAGACTGTCCACTGGCCTCAGAAAGCCTTAGGTTGGGTCTGGAGTATGGTACACTTGAGACTTCAGGTTCAGCAGAAAATTCACTATTCAGTGTCTTGGCCACCAAGCTGAGGATATTGCCTTCAACTGAGATCTCCTGTTCTGATCAAACAGCCCTATGGGAGGAAAAGTCCAACATCTGTCCCTCTCCGAGATCCACAGCCAAACCAGCAGGATAAAATAAGAGAGGCACAGGAGAGAAGGTAGGACTATAAATCATTGCTTGAAATGGTAGCTCAGAATGAAAAGGCTGATGTTGGAACCCTGGATTCTGAGAGTTTTAATCTCTCAGAGCTGACAAGTACAGATCCACAAAAATACACTGCCTTTGACCTGAGGCCCTGGAAAAGGCTTCCAAATCTATGTAATAACTCTGAAACTGTTAGTGTGTAATTAATAGAAGTGTGTTGTATCACTGGGTGAAGATATGGAATTATAGGTTTTTGGGCTATAGTAATATATATATACAGGTAACAAGATGGAGGATTTAGGGTGGTGGTTAGTATTTCTTCTTTCTTCTTCGTAAGTTTGAACAAGTTAGTGACTGGACAGAAAAGTCCACAATGCAGAGGTCAAGTTAACAGATTATTGGGTTATAAGTAAAAATAAATTTGTTGGCACTGTATTATTGGATAATTTCACCTTCAAAAGGCCTTGTAAGAAGAACTCTGTGGCCATTTTCCACCTTGCTAACTTAGAAGCACATTCTGTGTAGCTGTAACTTAGATAAGAAATAATAAACATCCAAATCTAAAGAAGAAACAGCATCTCCTGTGTCTTGATCCGGGCTTTGAGTAAAAGAAGTGGACAGAACCAAAGAAAGAAGAATCCAGTGGGCTGATAAATACCTGGCCATGTTTTATGCTATCCCAATACCCTGCTTTACTGCTTCCCCACTGGAAGAAACTCTTACACAAGCACAGCCTGTCACAAGCAAATAGGCACATTTCAGAGTTTATAGCAAGAGCCCTGTGCCCTAAATTCAAAATTTCAAATAAAATGAAAGGAAGCACCTGAATCTCCTCTGTATCATAATGAAAATACAACAGGTTTCTAGGTGGGAGCCAAATGCTGGCTGCAACCTCCAATGCCTTGTGTGATTTGAGAGCATATTACCTGAGAAATTGCTTCTGTCCCTGTGAAATCTTACTGCAGTCAAGATCTGCAGGGATGTTCAATTGTGGTTTTATGATATAAGTGAGAAGGCTTTTTTTGTGATGGGGGCTGTGTTTGGGAGTACCCTCAGGGTCTGTGAAAGCTCAGGTTTGTCAATCTTACAAGTGTACTGTAAAACTCCTCTTTTCTTAAGCTTCAGTACAAGGACAAGCTAAAAGCATTGGAAAATGTCATATTCATGAGCTGTCCTCTGGCACTATTTAATGTGTGCAACATATAGAAAAGATAAGCGGAACACAGCCGTACCTGTTGCATTGCCTGTAATAGTAGTTTATGCATGGAGAGGAGGATGGTGAACAGGTGATGAAAAAGTGCCAACTGGTCAGTTATTAAACCTGCCTAATCAGCACAGGCCACACAGAGCTTGGAAATTCATCTGACTGTTCTGCTCATAACCGCAATGTCTTCTCTGTATGACTCCTTCACTGCTATTGTCTTTTTCTTTTGTTAGAAAAAGCAAAACATCTCTTTTATTTCCCTTGTTTATTTACCCCTGTTTTATCTCTACTTGTATTCCTTTTCTGTCTGTAGAATAGTAACTGCTTTTTTCTTTCAAGAAGTTGATGATTTGAGGCAGGGATTCTTGGATGAAATTTCAGGGTAGGAAGCTCCTTCTCTTTGCTGACCAATGGGCAGCAATCACTGGTAACCAGTTCTGGAAAACAGCTTAATTTGCTCTGTTAGCCACAACTGCAGACTTCATAATATCAAGCATCCATGAGCAAAAATAGGCAGCTGAGAGGAGTGTGGGATGATGAGTATTAGGCCCTCATCAGCAACATTCAGGAATCAAGTTCAGATACTCACAGTAGCACTTATAGCCTGGAATTCCGTCAATCAGTGAAGTTCTACTCTATAGGCCACTGTGTTGGCTTGTTCCTAGATCGTGTCCCATACCATAAGCACAAGAGGTCACTACACCTGCTCCACTGCAGTGCTTCAAGCCAATATCTATGCCATCCCCATGCTCTTACAGGTGGTATATGCAATGCTATACGCAGCAGAAACACCATCCCACATGGAGTATTTATTTCTAGGAGAAGGTATTTCAGATAGGAGAGGATATTTCTACAAGAGGAAGAGAGGGTAAACCAAAAGATTATGGAAAGGCTGTAAGTTCCCCTGACAGAACTACAAGACTACTCTTCCCAAGACACTACACTGAATATGTGAGGAACAAGAATTTCTTGATAGTGATGCATCCTCCCCAAAAGAAGTAAGTGTGAATTAGACCTGTCAAGTTACCAGCAAAACTGCTTGAAAAGATAAAAAGGGATGGAGGAGTCTGAGGTATCAGTCATGATGTCCAGAAGAGGAATTCTGATGCAAGAAAAGCCTGGAGGGAGTTAAGAAAAAGGTGCACTGTGAAGCTGAGGGAGCTGAAGCAGCATTGAGAGTGTGGGATCCCAAACATACAACTAACTTCAACCATGAGAGGTAACTCAATTCATTTAAGTGGGCAATTTCACAAATAGAAGTATTGGCTCTATGGAATGCTATCTTTCTGTGGATTCTGAGATACACTGGAAAGGAAAAAGTAACAAACTTTATTGTATTATTAATTTCCACAATAAAATACTTGCCATTTCCTTTGAAATGTTCTCTTCACAGTATTCTGAAGAATTCAAACTTTAGCAGATACCTAAATCATAGAGGTACTTTTTGCCTTGCCCTAAAAAAAATTCAGTTATATTTGGAGAAGATCACTGAATGACAGCATTTCTTATCCATGTATCAGACAGCACAGGGCACTGTTGTCAGCCTGGTAACACTCTTCAATATTTTTTTCTACTCTTTATACATTGCCTTAGAATTAATATTGGCTAGAGAACAACTTAATAACAGATATTTTATGTGGAACAATTCTCAGTTCCTGAAAACACTTCTCAAGTTAAGAGTCATATTCTTAGAAGGAAGAGTAGGGAAAAGAGCTAATAGTCTTTTATCTTGAGCACTGATCAGTGATGTGGAAAAGACAAATTAAGTTAAGGCACTAAATCTGTGCACAATAAGAACTGAATATTTGTCTTCTACTTCCTAGACAAATACCTTAAAAATCCTGAGAATGCTGAGCTAGGTGAGGAAGGGGAGTGCTGTCTGATATAGTAAAAAGTAGATTTAGTTTGCTTGAAACCCTTGGAGTTGCAAAGATTTAGAAAGCTTTCCAAAATACAAATTAAGGACACAAAATAAAAATAACTAACAATAAATAAGAATTGGGACTTAAATCAGTCCAATGAGATATAGATCATAGAATTATCTCACTGACCCAAGCGATCCTTTTCAGTCCTAAACGCTTTATTCCTAAGAGTAATTTTTCATTACATTCTTGTTCATTGAGCAGGTCTGTTCCAGCATGTCACTACAGCAGTCACACAGCTGTGTCCCCAGCCATGAGGCAGCTGTGTGGCTCTGGGCAGCAGAGGAGCCCTTCCAGCTTCAGCTGCAGGTGCTCTGGCTCCTGCCTGCTCACCGGCCATGTGCCAGAGCAGGGCTGCTCAGCCTCGTCTGGCGTGCGGTTGTCTCGTGGAGGAGACACTTGTTTTGAAACCTCAGACAAGACACCACACTTCTCTGTGAGTGATTTTTTTTTTAGACAGTGTTACACAGATTCTGGGAGACAAAGGCAGTCAGGACCTGTCGCCATATGCACTTATGCACTACTGCAATAGAAATAAATAAGGATAAGAGAAATACAGCAGAACTATGTCATGTAGGTACATTGTCTCTCAAAGTCACTGTGTACAGCTACTGCTGAAGGTCCTTTTCACCATTCCCAATTACTGACCATCTTCTCCCCATGACTGGTCTAACTAGACTGGTTGGATAAATGTCATTCTTAAGCATGAGTGACAGAGGTGTATGGTAGCTAATAAGTGTGCTACTTATGCAAAGTTTCTTAAAAATAAAACCATTTTTAAATCTAAGAAAGTTCTAAAATAAATGAAAATAAAATAATTGAGGTTGTCAAGTCAGGCAGTTGGAAGTCAGGAAACATGAAATGTCTTTATTTGGCACTTCTGAATATGCATTAGGATGCAAACTTAAATTACACAGTGACTGACTGATGACCAGAAGGACTCCCATTTCAGGCATTCAGTGCAAAAAAAAATCACCACCTTTACATAAAGTCATGTTAATGAATAAGGAAGCTCCAGTGTTGCTAAGAGTAATAGGAGCCATACTTCTGGCTGCACATACACACAGGAGGACATTAAAGTACTTCAGAGAACAAGATATGTGAAACAACACGAGCACATGCAACATCTAGGATCCATCCAGAATTGTTCAGAAGAGATTCACCAAGTTCTTAGTGCAAAGTGCAAGAGGGGGTTGAAACTGCAAGCAAAAAACTTCTGCGTGTTTCTTGGGTGGAAGAAAAAGACATTATTTCAGTCTCTAAAATTTAACAGGGAAATCAAATCTACGCTCCAACCCCCTGAAAAGTTAAAAGCAGGGATAACCTTTTAATCTGTAAAGGGATAGCAATATGCAATTACATATTTAGATAGCAAAAGTCTGATAGCCAAAGGCTTACATGGGATACATTAATTAAAGAAGTTTTGATAATTTACCTGCCTTGCTGATGAGTAGTTTTCATTGACTGGGAAGCTGATACTCTTTTACATAAGTCATTCATAAAGACTAGAATTAAATTCTGTAAGCCCCTATACATAATTATACTTTCAAAGAAATCCAAGAGAGTACTACAGAAACTCAATTTATGTGAAGTGTTTTAATTGCTCTAATGCAAATATAAAGGATTTTACTAACTCAAGATTTGGTCAAATGTGCACATCCTTAGGAGATTAACCCAAGAATACTTACACCAGCTCAGACCCACAGCCCATGTAACATGTAATAGTAGTGCCCTGCTTTCACCCACAGTCAGTAGGAGACATTTTAGAGAAGTGAAGAAACTAAATGCCCCTTCTCTGGATGCACACCCCTGGTTTTTAGCAGTCAGTGGTTTCAGATCCTCCTGACTAGAAGTTGCATCTGATCACTGTGAAATAGCTACTAAGTGTGGGAGTCCAGAGTATTCCTCTGGCTGCCCAGCGGGGTTTGGAACCCTGCCACGGAGATCTAGGACCCTGGCAGGGAGCCCAGGATTCTGTTTTGGATCTCTGTCCATGGGAAAAACTGCCAACATTGCAGGAGGAACTGCAAGCCACAAGGGTGAAATAGATAGTAGTTTAGTTTATCACAGGGTGAAAATGTAGACTTTAGGTTTTTAGAATGAGGACTGAGAAGGCAAGATGGAGGGCTTAGGGCATTGTCCCTTCTCCTTCTTCTTCCTTCTCTCTCCTCCACTTTCTGCTGTGACAATGGTAGAAATAACTGGTGAAGGGAAACTAAGGTAGAAATGACATGTCTAGAACAGATAGAAATTAACTGGTAAAAATTGATAAATAATAATACGTTGTGAAAGATGGTTGGGTCACAGAACGGGTATAAAGGGTGCGGGATGTCCCGACTGGGGGCAGTCCCTGCGGTGGTTCAGCATACCTTCAGTCCATGTAGCTGGAAGCTGCAAAAACTGAAAGATAAGAAAAAAATAAACAACCTTGAACACGGAATCCGCAGACTCCTTTGTCTTTTCTGGCTCTGGCACTGGACTTTTTAAAACTAAGAGGTAGCCAAAAAAAATTGCATACGCCCAGGGGTATAAACCCCCTCAGCTAAGAGCTCAGTTTTCTATGTTATGTGCAGGAAAGTAATTATTTTTTTTATCAGCTAACACATAGAAAGCAATAGAAGTGTTATATGAATGAAATTTCTTACATGTTTAAAGCCTAGGCCAGTACAGTGAGGCTTTATGAATGTAGCCATGTCCACTGCTTTCCTGGCTTCTCACTCCCTTCTCAAGTCAATTTCTCTTAAATTTGAGATGACAACAGCTGGTCACAAAAAACTGAAATCCTAGCCCTGTGGTGAGCTGTGTTTCCAGCAGTCAGGACTCTGGAAGGATACATGGGCTCTTTGAGAAGCACTGCTCACAGAGGAGTTCCAAGGAGTGGAGGCACAGTTCAGCCATCAGGGTTGAGAAGCATGGGAGTGGACATGACAGCAGGGAAATACAAAGGATGATTAAGAGCATGACTAGAGTATGATAAAGTAAAACAAGCAAAAATGGAAAAGAGCAAGAAGAGGAACAGAGCCACAAGCCACACAATGAAAGGCTTTGTAGACAGTGGAAGATCTCATTTGATGAAGCTTAATTCTGCATTAAGCTCTTTTAATAATCTGATAATTTTTAGAACTGCTTCTCTATCTTTCGTGTAATGTAGGTTCTTTTGTCAACTCTTGATTTTTACAATAGCTTTTCAACTTCTAATTATTTTTTACCACAGTCTCATCCATTCTGGATTTAGAAATCTGCATTTTGTATTCTTATTATGCTAATATAAATTTAGAGAGAAAATCTGAGTAGCAAGTGAAAAGATTTCACTGCTAGCCTACTTTTCATTCTCCATTTAGGACAGGACTGCCTTGATTTAAGGGCAATTACATAAAAGCAACTAAAACATTTAATAAGACTGATCTAAAAATGTTTATTGAAGAGAGACAGCACTGCTTGACAGATTTTAAGAGATGAAGTAACAAGCCACATTCATATATGGACTATAATAAGACTCCCACTGAAATTAATATCAGGATTGTGGCTTTGAACACAACTCCTCTTTGTATTTTTGAATACTACCATCACAGCATTAGGTTACCACACGAATGGTATGAGAAACTACTGAACTGCTACAGATTGCACACAACAGACAACTCAGCTTACCCTCAGTTTAGTTATTTACTTACATCTTCTCTAATGGAGGGTAAAGTGACTATAATATACCATCATGCCAATGTGTTTATCCCTTTACCAAGTAAAAACTTCTTCACAAATATAAGACAAAAAAACTTTCGCTGCAAAAATCGAAGTGCCTGAATTGAGAAGAAAGGTTAATCAAAAAAGGTATTTGTATATGAAGTTTTTATAAACCTCAGTGATGCTAGAGGCACTGAAGTTTTACAGTATATTTCAGAGTGCTGCTAAATGTAACAGAAACGTTCCTTTCTGTGTGCTCCATTTGAAACATGAGTTAATTTCTTATAGTTATCCCTTAAATGCCAGTCATGTCAGTTCTGAAAGTGCATGATGAGTTACCATTTTCTAAGATACACCCCGGCCAAGCCCTTATGCTCATCAGCAAATGGAGCAAGAAAAATGATTAAAAGCTGCACATTTGTTCACAGACACAGCAAGAACTTATTAGATTGTGCAGAGCATCACCCTCATGCAGCTTCACAGCTTGTGGATGAGAGGAGATATTCCCTTACAGTTTGCTTTCCCATCCCTTTATTTAGTTATGCTATTTACACTTGCTCCTGTTGGGGATGGTGAATATGAGGCTGCTGTGCAGTAGGTACAGGTAAAGCAAATACACTCTTGTCCATTGCTCCTCTTATATACACACAGTTTCCTAGCATGACTCACATTATTTCTGTAACTCCCACGATTTATAATTTCACGTTCCTGCAGAGTTCCTGACTGACAGATTGCTAACACTCCTGGCCTTTTTTCCTTGCATGGCATTTTCACTAGCAAGAGTAAGGGCAGTCAAGTCAGTACTAAATCCAGATTGATACTAATGAACTTGCCCTTCCCAAATAACATAGCTTACAATTGAACTTTCCTAAACTTAGGCATTAAATTTTATGATTGGTTTTAAAATTAAGATATTAAAAATGTGCCTTGTAGCACTTGAGCAGGTTTCAGGATATTTGAGATCTGTGGCCTGACTGGCCACACGGACTCAGAATATTTACTCCTTAGGAAAACCACCACATGAATCCCTTCATATTCTTTTGCAACTGCTATGGCTAGCCTACAGTGCCCAAGTTGTAGCTTCAGAGCAAACATAGGGCTTAAATATTCATTGATTTTAATTTGAATTAGCAACATATAGTTTCTTCTTCATATTTAAATCATCTAGCATTGAGTACAGAATGGAATATCAAAGAATTTCCAAGTAAATTGTGTGATCAGCATGTCAATAGCATTGTTTTTAAAGAAATCTGTAAGAAATAAAGCATCAAACTACCTGTTTGCTTCAGTAACAATGATGCAGGTCCCATACATATTTACTAAGATATTATAGAGATTGCCTTAGTGCTTTAAGTTGTTTCACTTTTTTCTTTTTTTTTAGGGGGCTTGGAATGTGTTTTCCTTTGTCTGTTTGTTTGGAAGTGGGTGATTTTTGCTGCATTGCTGATTACTGAGACTTTCCTTACCAGTAAAAGCTGGCAGAGAATTCCTATCGCTTATAGGATCTCATATAGATCTGCTTTCTTCCGATATGAAGCTGTTTCCAAGTCTTTTGAAAGTTGTCAAAATCAACTAAGATAATTCTTGGATTAATTTGTGAGTGTCAATATCCAGTTATTGCTGTAGAATTAATATTCTATTATAGAAGAATAATATATTTTCACAGTAGGGAAATCAGCCATGACTGTGAAAGAAACAGGGCAGAAGAAAACTACATATAATTAGGATTAAATGAGAACTTAGGTCAGTAGCTGTGAGCAGTTCCAGTGTGGATGATCTGTGCCTGCTCTGAAATTCTCAATGCAGCAAATTTCTGTTTGTAACATGATTTTCTTTTAGATGAAGGTAACTTTAAGAGATCCAAGTAAAGACATGACAAATAAATTAACCTTGAGGCAAGATATCCATATATGATATACAGTGCCATTCTGAGACACTTGGGTGTGCAGGTACATGAGTCACCCGCACAGTGGCAGGTAAGACACAGAAGTTATGGAAAACCACACCTTCCTTAAGGACTGGCTGGAGATAGGGATGGTTACACACGGTTACCAGTGTATTAAGTAGTGCATTAGATGTGTGGAAATCTGAACAAGGTTCCAAGTGATCACATTAAAGAAGAACGTAGAAGTTGTAGAAATCACGAATTCCTGGAAAATTTTCTCAGTCCTCCACTGTGAAATCTTATTCACTGCCTTGCTTGGTGCTCCAAATGACCCACACAGTCATAATGGGTACTGGTCTTGTGTTTGTGTAAGATGATGAAACAATTATTTGATATTTTTTATTAAATGAAAATTCTGGTATGACAATCTGTGGTAAATGCTTGGAACAGACTTATTCTGAAACACTTCTACATCTGGTATGCTAACTGTGGCTCAGTAAAGTTAAATGTATATTTTTAAAGGCAAAATCATAGCAGTTTTGCCCACGGAACAGGTAGGATGAGATTCAATTTTCCTACATCTGAGCTACTCACCTCCATGCACCCTTTGCAGTCAGTCTGATCTATTCAGACACCTACTTTAGAATGAGATTAATTACACTTTACACTGACTAGATCTCCACTGACTAAAGAAATGCAAGGGCAACAAGCTCAGATGGAGACGTGCACTGTATGAATTCCACACATTTTGATAAATGCAAGTAAGAATTGTACACTGAATCCCTATTCACATTATTTTTGGCTGTAAAAACACACTTCACTTGCCATTTCAGATAGCAATACCCTCCACAGCTAGTATTGCCTCCCAGCTCCCCAATGAATGCAGAAGCACTACTATCCACCTAAGATAGAAGTTGACAATATGAATGATTTAGCCAAGGTTTCAAGAAGAGTTCATAGCTTCTTTTTAATTCCATACTTGTCCTCACAGACACAGGCACAAGCTAACAATATGCACTTCATTCTGCTGTGATGTTAATACTTGCAAAACACATTTAAAGCCTCTGATGATATAAAATTGTGAGGTTTTGTTACTGAGATTATTGCATAGTTTGACTTCAGCCCCAGCTTCTGTTCAGGATGCAGGGATGCAGTCTGGTGGGAAGATTGCCGCACACTTCAGATTCCCACACTTAAAGCACTTGAACTTCATAAAACTGAAGTGATGTTTTGATAACAGAAGGTCAATAAAGTACTTAATAAAGAGCCTCTAGCCATGGCTTGCCAATCTTAGTCCTAGGTACACAGATGTTGGTTCATGAAAATTAGTGATGATTGTTCAGAGGTTTAATTAGCCCCAGAAGATGTAGCAAGCGGGCTATTCTTTGGATTTCAAGTCAAAGTCTTGAACAAGACTTAGGGGCCAAAGAGCAGAGAATGTTAGTTTATGGGAATAGGTCTTTTTAGTTGATGGACTAGTAATTTCTTGTACATACATGACAATGAAGCTTTGAGGTACCACAGGCAAAAAGCCAAGCAACAAAATTATGCTAAATTAATATCCAGGTCCTCAACATGGCAGAATTCAGGTCACAGATCTGTGAGGCACAAATTCTGCTGTCTACAGTTCCCAAAGTGCCTACACCTCTAGTACAGTCAGTGGTGCCTCTGATAATACTCTGAGGCTCAGTTCAGCTGCTTGTATATGAGTGCCTGGTGTCACTGCTCTCAGATACAATGCCTGAACTTCGACTGCCATTTCTAAAGAACATACACCCCCTGTACATCCTACAACACACGTTCTACCCTGTGCAGCTGTCTCAGATAACCTCAAGCATCTGAAATACCACAATTTACCACACACGCAGAGGCTGTTCAGCTGAATTTCTCAGTTGTTGTCACTGTACATGTAATCTTCATGCATTATAGTGGGATCTTAGGCATGGAGGAATTGAGTCAGTACATAAATATAGGTGACTGGTTGTTTATTATTATTATTATCATTATCATTATCATTATCATTATTATTATTATTATTATCATCAATAATAATAATAATATTACTATTATCATCTTCATCATCATTATGCCTCCCTCTGACTTCTGGGGCTGCCTATTTACTCAGAGCTCTGCGGACGCTGGGAGATAGCACCCAGGACCTAAGAAGGACTGGAGTCTTCTAGCACAGTACCTGAGAGTGACATGGAATAACTTAAGGTTTCTGAAAAGGCATTAGGTGTCTGATTGAGGCAGAAAACCACATTCAGGTATCTTAATCCTAAACTGTGTATCATCTTTAGATTCTGACATAAATGCTACCCTAAGAATTTGTAGCTAGATTGTAGAGCTGATTAGAGGAATAGGTCATAAAGAATCTAATTTTAAAAAGTAACCCCTTAAGCTTACAGAGAAGTGAAAAGAAATCTGAGGCAAAGAGTGGTGCTCACAACCCAAGATAGCAGTGGTGTTTTATAGTTTGGTTGAAAACAGCAACACGCGTTGCACAGGAACCTCAAAAAAATGCAGTGAAACATTTTAATGAAAGAATTCGCTGCCTGAATGGTGACAGTGCACACAGGCTACCAATGTACAGAAGAAAAAAGTTTATGGTCATTTTCGCTACAAAGTATTATTTATCTATGCTTAAATATGATTTAGATATTGATATGATTATGATAGATATGCTTATGCTATGTTTAGGTAATTTATAAACTAATTATTTGTCTTATTTTATGGATAGAAAATTATGAATGTATACCATGTCTATACAGCATTAAAATACAACTGATAACAAGAGTGTTGATGAGGACTGGAGTGAGAATAGCCATATCTATATTGAACAGTTATCTTCCTTTTCCTCAGTGTCCTGCAGAGCTAGTGTAAGCTAACTATTCAATAATCAAAAGCAACAGAAAACAGTTTAGAAGTCAGCTGGACACGAAAAGTGCAACCTACCTATGCGGCTCAAACACAAAGCATACAGGCTCTTTGGAGGAACAAAAAAGGCTGAATATCTAATAATAAAAGTATTTAGGGATCCATTGTAAAGTCTTTGGAATAAAGAACCACAACTTACTTGATTTCATGCTTACAGGGCAACAGAGGGGCTGTTTCTTTAAAGCATGAAAATGTGTCTATTTAGGATGCTGAACTCTCTAGGACTACGATGACTTACAGAAGTTTCAAATGGAGCAGTGCCAATATCTATTAAGGCTTTTTTAGGTATTACAAGTATTCCATTATAGAATGTTTTGCATATTTTTTACTCTTATGTATAGAGAAACTGAAGTCTTACCCTGAATCATTACCAGTTTTCTCAGTTGAAATCTTCTAACACTGACTCAGTATGAGAGAAACTCTGTTACTGCTTCTAAAAATAGCTGTGTGTGCAGCATGGTAGAAGAGAGTTTAACGTGCTTTTAAATCCCAAAAATAACAGCTTCATTTAATTAAAATAAAATTTTTAAATACTGAAATTTGTCAAATATACCTGCTACTGAAAAAAGAGAATGGGTATGAGTATAATGATGTGCATAATGTATACTGACAATTCATCCCTTTTATGCTAGCAGAGTTACAGGAGTATAACTTTTGACTAAACATCCAGTTTCAATGGCAATCTTTTGTTTAACAGTCAAATGGTTAGCAGCAGATTCAGTTCAAAAAAATGCATAAAAATAAGTTCAGCTGGAATTAAATGCACAAGAATTGTTCTTTTAAAGGATTCTTTTGTTACTTTTTATTTGTTGTGTTATTTTAACTCTGGGATAAGTTAAAGGCAGCACAGTACAGCGTTGCCACTTCAGAAACTGACAGTAGATCAGCCAAGAAAAAGCAGGACACATCCATTCCAAGAATACCATGGATGGAGCCAGCATTTGCACATCACTGTAGAACTTTCCACTTTTTAGCATTTTAAAACCAGCATCATGACTATCTAGACATGAAAAATCTTGTTACAAGGACCAACTTAGAGATCAAACTCCCCAGTTCCAACATAGCTGGTGAGGGAGCACAAACACATTTCTTACGTGACTGCTAAACTCCTCTTAGCAATAGCTGAAGGAAAGGCAATATTAACTATTCCAAGCAGACATTTCTGCCTCTGCCTTATATTCCCTATCTCTCAACCCATTTGCTTTTTTTTTATGCCAAAATAATTTATGCCTCTGATATTTTTATGTATTTAACTACGGGCAGCAATACAACTGCTGGCACTTCCTGGCTACTAACATTTAAAGCTTCTATCACCAGAGAGAAGAGCATGTCATGTACTTATAAGGAATATATTCATTACCAACAATTGCTATTATTGGCATGTTTCAAATAGGCTCCAAACCAGCCTTTTCCTATGTGTTAACTTCCTGTTGCTGAGCAAGGAATAGAATCAGCAAGCATCTCAGGAGATCTGACAAAAATTTACTTACTGCTAAGAAGATTGAGAGAGAAAGAGAGAGAGAAAGAGAGAGAGAGAGAAAGCAGGGACCCCAGCCCTGCTCCTGTGTTGAACTACACTAAACCAGACTTCTTCTGGTATGAAGGAAATAAAAAAAAAGGTGTGCATGAGACAGGACATACAACTCAAAGTTCATGCAGTGTTAGGACACAATTTTTAACTTTCTGCAGAATTCAGGGCATGAGAACAGTTGATTCAATTGCAACCTCATATTAATGAGAAATCAATTATTTCTGATGTATTTATGCACAGATACTTATTTCAAAAGCATCTTTAGCAACAGTGACAAATTACAATCAAGAGATTCTTTCAAGACCTATTAAACAGTATGGCAAAATTCTCCTGAAATGTATGAAAAAAATATATGACCTGTAGATTTCACTGAAAAAACTCACCATACTTATATGTACATCTTTTATGATAGAAATCCACCTCTGAACCAGTCATCCCAAGCTCCAGTGTTGACAAAAGCAGCACTTCCCAGGTGTGATGCAGCTAACCTGCCTCAGGACAAGACTGCATCTCCCCTTAGGGCTACCCATCCCACTCCACTCTCCATGCCAAGGGAACCAAGAAGTTCCAGTAACCACTAGTTACTGTCCCAGTGGAGCAGCTACAACACGCACATTTAATCAGATTAACCTCATACCCAACAACAACGTCTCAAAGAAAGAACTGAGTCTAAGTCTGCTTGACCATCATTTCACTTTCCTTTAAAGTCAGCATCACAAAAGCATGTAAAATAAATCAAATACCGTGAGAAATAACAGATGTAAATTATGAAAAGAAACTAACATACTTCATCAAGAGTCACAGAACTTGCTAGGCAACACTTCCCAGGACTATACATAAGGGACCAGCATTATCCACAAATATAAGCAATGTTCTTATTTATTTCAGAAAACATTCAACATAACAAATGAAAGTACCAACAACAGAATTACAGTGGTAGGCAAGGAGACAGCAGAAAGAGAGCATTAGGGAGAAAAAGCTAGCATGGGAAAGCTACATTAATTTTTATAAAGAACTTAAAAACGCTTCTCTGTTCAGGAAATCCAATCCACTCTGAGACCTTTGACTGTGAGAGCAGGGGCAGGGGAATGCTGATCTCCATAAACAAGGCAGAAGCATCACTTTACACAGCCCAGCGTGTGCAGAGCTCAACCATGCAGTGCCAGGAGGGGGAAGTTTTTAACAGCGCAGGCAAGGAAGATGCAAACTGGGATTTTACCAGCACCTGACTTAGTGATGGGCTACACAGACCAGGACTTGGAAGACTTCCTCATGCAGACAAGGAAGCCAGGGAGAACACAGTCCAGGACTTTGAGAAACAGGTATCCTAGGAGAAAGGGAAGCCTGAAATAAAGGAGGTGACACCACACCTGCACCTGTTATTACTCATGCCTTTGAAAGGCTTCAGAGTGAGGTTTTGGTGGTTTCACTAAGCTGCTCTACAGAAAGGAGCTATTAATTAGCTAATAAAGATTGCCATAGCAGGCCTAAGATATGCAATAAATACTGAGGGTCACTGGATATTTTTGTGCTTATTTAAACTATATCTTATATTTAAAACTGCTTATTGATTTCACTTAGACCAAAAATAATTTCATCTTCTGAAGCACTATTTAAAATAGATCAGGCATTGTCAGCTCTTTCAAAGGAAATGTCTAAAAATGATGGAAGAGCACATGCAGCTCTGTTCAGGATAAACACTAAATCTGTCCCCCTTCTCGGTCTTTACTGGAGATCAGCAGAGAGGATTGCTGACTGCGCTCTTCCCAAACGCTGCACCCAGAAGAGAGGTCAGTGTTCCAGTGGCGGGGCGAGCTTTGGAGCTGGTAACTGTGGTTTGGCAGCGAAATGCAGTATGCTGCCCAACTTCAGTATGGCCTGAAGATATCATCTTGGATGGAGAAGAGACCTTCAGGTGCCACTTCCCTCCCAGGCCCCTCCTTCAGGTTCCTCTCATGCCAGCAGAGGAATGGCCGAAAGTACTCCAGTAATTCTCATCATGCCAGTGACTGGGGCAGCTGGCAGCAAGTTCAGAGATGGACAACTTACTAACACAGAAAAATGGACTTCCCCACTTGGAGGAAATTTACAGTTGGCCACAAGCCCCAAAGACAGCATATTCATCAACAGTGCTGTGGGAGGGCAAGGGCCACTGTGGCATTCCATGCAGTGTTGTTTGGTCTCAGGCACCTCGCACACCTTCAGTGGTCATCTATGGAAGGAGAGGCTATCAAACAAAGGGCACTGCAAAGTTTGGGGAGCGTAACTTGGTGATGCTCTCTCTTCAGCCATCAGTAAAGCACATATTCCAGCTGAGTGTTTTGGGGTATTTGGGTACTTTTCTGACAGAAGCAAGAACAGTACGAAAATGCTTTTTCCCAGTTTCACAGTAGAAGAAAAAATAGGAACATAGATTATTTGTTCATAAACAACATAGAGAGGCCAAAAATACATCTTTTCTTGTAGGCAATTTTTGATCTTTGTGACTGGAAAATGCCCATGCTCATCAAAATTTTGCTCAGAAAGTTAATATATAAAAGTCACTTTTTCCGTGGAAGGCTACAGTGAAAACAACTGAAGTGTGACACAGCCCAAATACAATGCTAAAACAAAAAATCCTGCTCACAGCAAGATGTGTGCTTGGGGATGCCTTTGCCAGGCGGCACCTAAAAACTGGGTCTGAGTTCAGAGGCAAAACCTTCCTTGTCACCCATAACTCAAATGGCTGAATTAAAACATTTCAGATATTTCAGATGGCTGGTTTTCACTGGGAAGTAGGCTAACTTATGAAAACTAAATACGAATAAGCTGAAGTCTGAGCAACTGACAGCTGAAATTTGCACATAGGCAGCACAACGCTCTCCAAGCATATCTGAAGAGCACTTTATATGTGCTCATCTATTGCATCAAATAAAAAACACAAATGCATTTAAATCTCTAGGATCCATTAGTTTTAAATTTGCTTTCCCACTGAAGCTGTTTTCATCAAAGTCAATGGTTACAGCCAGGTACATCCTCTTAAAGAGCTTCCCTTGGTGCAATGACAACACAGGTCTTGGGCAGGATTTAGTTACTTGCAAACAGGTACCTGGTATTATTATGGAAAGTTTGAGATACCTGAGGTGGGCAGATTTGTATCAAGCTGGCAGATACAGCACATGGATTACATGGGACCCTTCTGGAGCAATGGCTGAAGGGCAGAAGTGTGACTATCTATAGTCCCTAACATGGCCCTGAGCTCTTCACCAGTGGCAGGGAAGGGCCATCTTGGGGAGCTGGTGCTCCCTGGGCGGTGCTGGGTGCCCCTGACCGGGATGCAGCTAGTCCTTGTTGTGCCAGCCAGGTCTGCGTGGGCATCTTGGAGATGCTACAGCACTTGAAGTGATGCTGGGCACTAAAGGGAGCCCAGCTGCATTTAGTCCCAAGTGTAAACCAGAGCTATCGAAATGCTGCCTCCTGTCAAAAATGAGGATGCTGCGTTCTCCTCACCCCCTGACACACTCAAACGCCATGGAATCAAGCACAAGTACAGCAAATAAACTGCCATTGTGCACAAGAAAGCCTGCAATATCCACAGTGACCAAAACACAACTGGGAACAAGAGGTTTCAGCCAGCCCTTTTTACTGCATCAAAAAACTAAATGAAGGCCCAGGTTCAGCCACAAACACACATGGAAGATATTTTTACATGAACTCAGAAATATATATCACTTCAACACCAGCTGAAATTTCCAAGTTGCCTGCTGTGAAAAAAAACAATGAAAATGTTAGTATCAAGGCAATTCAGAAAGATGTCTTTTCCTGGTGACAACAGGCAACATTCCAGGCAATTATTTTCGTAGATTTCTAAATAAAAATTTCAAGTCACAAGTGAGGGAAAAAAATATTTATACATAACCACTAAATGACATTAAATCATATTTCAATTTTTACAGGAATCAGTTCAAATCTATTTTCAGGTTATGAGTTTTTCCATATATTTATGAACAATTAACTGCCGCCACATGGAAAAAAGTGAAAGTATTACTAATTTTATTTTCATAATGACTGTATGAATACTACTTCACTATTGCTCTGTACCATCAACTCTATATTATGTTCCAATTTTCCACTTTTATTTGTTTTATTATACTTTAATCACTTTTTTTTTTCCAGTGGGAATATTTAAATTACTCTTAAAATTTATGTGAAATCTAAAGATATTGAAAACTTACTGTTTGGTCTGCGACCTTCTGTCTTTCTCCACTCTCCTTTGTGGAACGTATATAATTGCGTGGGTATAATCACAATTTGTTGCTACAGTCAATTTTTCTAAAAGGTTTATGGCATATAGGTTGAAGCACATTTTTGTTAAAACAATACATGAAAAAATCTAAAGAATATCAGATAATCCTGTAGGTCAAACTACACAGGATTAATAGCTACAGCCAAAGAAACAGTAGTACTGGACAGTTAGAGTAAATTTTAGTGGATACAGTTTTTAAGAAAATGCATCAGTAAATTTTTATGGAATACTATTTCAGTGTATCTATCATTCCTTCATAATGGGGACATCTTGCATGCACATACATTGGTGCTTATTTTGGTACTTCTTGCAGATCTTTTAGATGAGATTTAACCAGTGGTAGTGATTACAAGAGCTGGACATATTTATGAAGGGAGGACAAGGCTGGAGGATTTTATGTTTTACTCTGAAAAAATAAAGATGGCTAATGATCACATTGATGTCTTTCAGAAGAGAATTCACATGGGAACAGCCTGGCTGCTACAAATACTTTGCTTCTTGTGCTCTAAAATCAGAAACATAGGAAAAGTTTATTCCATTGGTCAAGAGAAGCACAGCTTCCGTGGCAAATTTCAGTGATAACGACGAGAAAGATATTTCTTTAGGGTAACTTGGATCAGCCTCATGAAAGATGTTGGAAAAGAGAGACAAATTTTATTCATAATTATGTAGAATTATGCAACTGAAGTTAATAGCAGAATAATATTTTCTTGCAGTAAACGTCTTCATGGGTTTTGGCTGGTTTTTTTTTTATTTGTTATCCTCTTTCAGGGGCAATCTGTTTTCCAAGTAAAGAACAATCCAAACGTAGCCTGGCAGCTACCTCATATCAGCTGAGCCTTTTCTATAAATTTTTATATATCAAGATGCATTATGCAATACTGATGTCTGTTCACTTGTAGTCCGTGCAACTTTACCTTATACACATGAAAACATTTAAGTCTGTCAATCTTTCATGGTGCAGTTCCTAAAATGTGTGTGATACCTCAGGAAGGTGATCTTAGGCAGCTTGTTCCTGCCCCTTACATGTAACCAGAACAAGGCAACCAAAACAGTCATCCTGTGTACTGCTCTTTTAGGATCTCTCCAGTGTTACATTCTGACAATTTCATCTATATTCTTGATTATTTGTCTTTTTTTCTTCTGGTGCCAAGCAGTACCACATGCTTCCCTAAACCCCTCCATAATACTCTCCCTTTTTTCCAACATGAACCCGGGCTTGCTCCTGTGTCTGTTCACCCTCCAACTCACAGACTGCAACATGAAGTGCAGGAAAACACAAATGTTAACAAGCTGCACCTAGAGTACTGATTATTCTAGCAGTGAAGAAAAATGTTAGATTTAATTTTCAAGCTGTAATCAGAATGTAAGGCTTCACACATTCTTGTGATTCTCAGGTATCACACTGCTTCGCTAAGTTTCAGTGTCCATGTTGGAGTAACAAAGTAATATCTGCCAGTACATTTTAAACAAAATTCTATCCAATTAGGAAGCATACCACGAAGTGTTTAAAACAATGAAGTGTAATTTAAGGAAATTAACAAATGCAGAGAAAATACTCTATTAAAGGAAGTTTGGAAAAGGCAAAAAAATGAAAAGAAAAATAAAATGTATTACATTACTCAGGAGTGCAACTAAATAGAAGATTACTCACAAATATGCCAGGAAAGCTCCTGAAAGAGAATGCCATCTGAATGTGATACACTTAAATAGGAGAAACTTTTCTATTTTATTGATCAAAGCATTATTCTATAGCCTGGCGTACACTGAGCTTCTCAGCTTTGTACTTTCCTTTTTCTGCATAATTTTTAGAACAGCAATTCATGACAATTTTGGAAAGTAAAAAGGATATAGAAAAATCCCAGGGAACTGATCAGAGACTGGTTAGTTAAGTAAGTGTGCTGCATAACTTATCCATGACTAAGAGTATTGGAGAGACTTCCACACTGCTTTAAGTCATAAGCGCAGTACATGTTAAAAATATTAATATGTCAGATGAGATATTTACTCAGGTATGCACAATATGAAAAAGCACCATCAAATGAAAAAAGTATTTTGAAATAAAATAATTAAGGAAAAAAAAAGATACATGTAAAAAGAGATAATTCAAAATGAAACAATATAAAAGAACATTTAACTGCATCATAAATTACCTCAAGACCAAACACATATTAGTACATGAAGTATTTTATTGGTGGACATAAGAATATTTCCACTAATCTTTGTCACCTTTAACAAGTTATTTTAGTGTAGAGATACATTAATGGAGGGGAAAAGAGAAAAACTTCAGGAAGCATCCAAAATTACTCTATCAATCAGTTCTTAATTTGAAAAGAAAAATAACAACTTCAAAATATTTAATTGAACTATTTAGATCTATTGTAATACTTTGGTCCTGTATTTCCTTACTTTCAAAGGTCACTATGTGCCTTCAAATTCATAAAGTAATATATTAACTTTTAAAATCTTGTTGCAACTGAAACCTTGCAGCGTTGATAGCTCAAATTTTTGTGAGAAAGGTCAGTGTAATATAAGAATGCATCATTTTACTAAAGGAGAATGAGACTTAAAATACCACAGAAACATTCTCCGCTAAAAGTGTCATGTTAAGATTTTTGAGTAGTACATTTTAAATTATCATCTAAGAAAACTGCTATCAAATTACGTACCATCTATATTATTATAAAAGTACACGATATCATAACTAATTGCATCCCTTTTCAACTTCATAAAAGGTGATTTCTTTTGAAACACCTCACTTGCTGTACTCACTTCTTGCATAATGAGTAAGAGCTGACATATATGGAGATGTGAGACACTAAGAATCAAATGCATTTCATGACAGGCAACAAAAGTAATGCTGCATTTTCATATGTACTGCAGCCTTTTCTGCATATAATGCTATAAACTGCAGGACCTTGTGACAAAATTACTCTGATCTACAAATTGTAGTAAGCTGGAGTTTCAATAAACTGTGTCAATGAAGGACCCATGCCTAGGCTACGTGTAACATTTTGATTTCTGAGTCTACTGAAACTGAGGGGAAGAAAAGAGCATTTCTGTTTATTCATTTGAATTCCAGAAAGTAAGAGATTAAATTTAAATTTCTGTTAAGTTACTAAGAAAAAATATCATTTACATTAGTTATTTAAAAGTTAACCTATTAAATATTGAATCTATTCTCTTAAATCCAATAATTTATCTAGCTCTGAAAATTAATTTTGGACATTTATGGTATGAATAGAAGCTATAGTAGCTATTCATAAATGACAGCATTTGTAAACGGACCCTCGAGTGAGATCAAAATCTCAGACTCAAATAAAAATAAAGTTATCATGTATACAATGCAAAACAGGAGCGCTTAACAATCATATTTTTTCAATTCCTTACCTTTAAGTAAAACATTATGGCAAAGATAATCCCAAAATAGCCAAAAACCAGGCCAGATGCTAGATAACAAAGCCACAAGTTGCCATCAAAGAAAAGATCAGTTGCATGTTCTGCAGCCAGAAAGGGCTGAAAACATCAGAGGGACTTGAGCTCTCCTCCAGAGGGAAGGTGAAGCTCGTGTCATTCTTACCAATGGGAGCCCATTGTCTTCTCAGCTGGAGGATATTAATACTTCTCACTGATATGCAGCATCTTCTTGCTGTGATAGTCTTCATAGCCCAATTAAAAAACCCCAAACATTCTTAAGTCTACATATTATTTCCTCTACATTGTGTTATCATGAGGAAGCCTGTTTGAGGGTATGATAAAGAATTGAGACAGATACACAGTTTTTTCAAGACATTTGGTTGTACTTGTCCGTTTTCTTTCCTAGCATGGAAAAAAAGGCCCCGATTCTTCTTGTAGCTTCAGCTATGCAGGATTTGAAATGCTGCAAGATCAAGGGATGTAAATCAAAGGAATATAAGCAAGCTTTGTCTTCCTTTCTGCTCATCAGGGAAGATAATTGTTATCAAACTCTAAAACTAAAAAATGTATTTGTTCATTTAAGTGAAATCTGCTGCTACACGGAGGATAAAGGTGGCCTTTATACTGATGCTCTTTGGAAAGAATTTCACTCTGCATGAATGAAGCAAAACTCTTGTCTTTTATCTTACTTGGACTCTGCTTAGACAAATTTGAGAGAGTAAGAGTGTTTATGCTCTGCAGCTTTCTATCCCAATGACTTATTAAGCGATAAATCAACAAGGATGTGGAAGATCCTCTGGGATTTTTTCCTTGCTCTCCTATTTTTAGATTATGAGAAATAAAAGATATAGTAACTACTTGAGATTCTTTCACTACTGTCTGCTATTCAGGGGGGAAAAAAAGAGGTTAAAAGTAACCTCCCACTTGTGGCGATTGAAGCTATTTGTTCAGCGTTATTTTTATAGGCTACTTGTGAAACTAGAAGGCAGGCGTGAAAGCTGAGAAGTTCGTTCTACTCCTCATTGCCAGAAATGCACAGAATAATACAATAGCATACTTCTGTATTCCTGCAGCTGCACAAGCTCTAAAACCCACCACACGAGAGTGAAACGGTTGGGACAAAGTTTCCTTTAAGGGTAACTTGGTTATCAGCATCATTAATAATATTGTGTCTGTTTTCTATGAAAAGTCATCAGCCTATCCAGTTGCAAAACTAGAATTGCTGGAGACTTTGGTGATATTTTATGATACGTAATTTGCATAACATTATTAAGGCATTTAAAAGTTTCACAATACAAGCCATGCCATTGAGAAGCAAAGAATCACAGGAAACTAATTCAGTTGACCTCCAGTGCACAGAAATAAATCTCATGAAGGAAATCGACGTTTTTTAAAAAATTGGCATGCTAAGGGAAATTAGATTCCAGACAAGCTTAAACAATTAATTTGCATTCTCGCCACACCTTAGGGATTATTGAAAATACAGTATCACCTAAACTAAAGAAGAGAGATAATAAAAATAATTTTGAATTGTTTTCTCAGTACTGACCTCCTGCCTCTCCAGGACAACGCAGAGGAGTTGTTTCCTCTGAAAGGCAGCACACCAGAGGCTGAACACTGCTCAAGCAACCTCTCAGCTTCCAAGATGAAATATGTATCAAAGACACCTTAACTGACCACTATACTAGAGTGGTGTTCAATTTCTCCCTAAATCTGTGTCTTAGTTTTATGCTTTCCTAACTGCTTTCCATGTCATTATCAAGATTTAACTTTTACATTTTCTAGAATAAATTTTGAAATGCAATAACCTTTTGTATTCAGAATGAGCTAAGGTCAATCTAACAACTCTGAGATGCTCTTCTTTCTTCTGATGTAACAAATTTACTTTTTAAAGAGAGTATTTAAGATGGAAGATGCCAAATTGAGAGTGGTGGAAGAATTTTGCGTGGAGGAAAAGCTATGAAGGACCCAAGATGGGGAGCTACAGACAGACAGAAAGCTCTGGTGTAGACTTTAGCTCCTTCTGCTATTTGTGCAGTCTGAATCTCTAAATTACTGATTTTTGTCTTATTGGATTTATGCATTTGGTCATATTTTTGACATGTTCCATTACTGTCAATTCATCTACACAGTGGTTGCAGCATCTACTGAAGATAACAGACACTGATTCCCCTTGTGAAATAAAGCCTTCATCTGTGGTATACCTCATGCATTTCTGGTAACTGCTGGTGTATACTACATTTACTATCAAAAGTAGAAAGTCTTTTTACATCATAAGAATATACGCTTATAAAGCCACAAAAAAATTTAGAGGGCTTAAGGCCAATGCCATATTGAAAGTTATTTGCTGTTCATTTTCAAAACTGGCAAGGACAGACAAATATGACAAATATGGAATGAAAATGCATGGTAGATAAGTAAATTTTATGCACAAAAGAAGTATTTAAGAGAGTACAGTGAGAAACAGATAAAAGCAAAGTGAGACCAAATATATATGCATGCGAGGAAACACTGATTGAGAAATCTAACTGCAGTGATTTCCATCCTCTCATCACAACTGAGCGTGTACTAAATGAATAAACTGCTACTTGACATTTTCTAAATAAATATCATGGGAAGAGTACTTATTTTACTTTAATGAATCATTTTGGCCTCTCCAACAGAAAGTAGTTGTGATGAACTATAATCTGTTCTGGGAAATATAATTCTATAATGGAGATATATAAGGACTGAAATATGAGAAGTTGTGTTCTCCAGCAAATACTTTAAAAGAGATTCTGATTCATCCATGCCCACTTCTACTTATATTTGATCATAGCTGTTGACATACTGTATTTGCCATGCTGAGAGCTATTTCTCTACTAGAGGTAAGAAAGCCATATGGTTCGTGGATGACTATGAATTTTTGCAAGGCAAACTGAACTAATATGTATATCATTTTTTTCCCCTGTAGCTATTCAAACAAAACTACCCTTTTAGCAAACAGAACATTTTCAATTCAAAGGGATATTTTGGCCCATGTAACACATTTCTAAGAACTGAAAGTCTCTTTTAAATACAATCATAATTGATGGGCTAACACTAACTTTCTGCATTAGTGGTCCTCTCATTCACTATGCATGGTTAGATATAAACAAATTCACTGTACTGATTAGGTGAAGCAGAAAATAAGACTTGTCTTGTTCATGGAGTAGAACCAAAACAGCTGTTTTTGTTTGACTGATGCAGATTCAAAGGGCCCCCAATGGTACATCTCATAAAAAACCAGCAGGTTATTTGAGGGGTTATGTTCTTTTTACTACTAAAACTTCTCATAGGATTATCATAGTTACACAACGAAATTGCTTTGACTGTGTAATTACAAACAGGGAAAAAAAGTTCCTGCCAAAGGCAGGTGTAAAGTAACATTTTACCATCCTTGTTAAGGCACACAAAAACCATCCCAATAATTACTCCTAAGTCCACAATTTAGCCAGGCAAAGCTCAAAATCAAGCTGAAATTCAGTCATCCAGACTGCATCTACAAATATTTCCTATTAGAAATCTGCTGTCAAAAAACCCTTTCATAACTGTGACATGATAAGTGGACCAGGACAGACAACGTTCAGAGGAGCTTGCAGGGGGTACCTTCTGGGCAGGATGCTGCTTGACGTTCAGACACAGCGGAAATTGAACATCCAAGCTTTCCTCAGGATCAGTTATGAATCCCTCTATTCAAGGATACATTTCTTCCTCTATTCAAGAATACATTTCTTCTATCACATGTACCAATTACAACTGAAACAACTTGTTTCCTATATTGGAATTCATTTAGAATATAACTTTTTGTTTGCCATAATGGACCTTGAAATTTTTATTCTTGCTTTGGTCTCTTCCTGTTTGAACACCTTGGCATTGCCAACAATATCACTATTAATGCTTGTGGGATTTTGCCATACACAAATGTGAAATCCCAATCCCATTAGGTCATTATGGATATTACCACTGATGCAGCAAGTCTTGGATTTGACTGTGGTTTTATGCATTACATAGACAAAACATATTCTCCCCAACACCTTTGTCAAGAGCAGTCTATGTTTGCTGATTGTTAAATGCTTGTTTAAAGCATTTATGACTTCACTCCAATTTCAACTTGCACCAGGAATTTAAACTCATTTCAGAGGGACTGAAAATTCTAAAAAGTTATCAGAGGTATGCCCTATACCGTTCTAGTGCAAACTAGATATATGACTAACTAAATGCAAATAGCACTTTATAGTACTAAAATGAAAAGTTAAAAAGAATTTAAAATAAAATCAACAAATCTATTCGACAATCCTAGATTTTAGTTCATGTGTTACTGAACAAAGGCAAAATAAATGCATTCTTTAACTCAGGAATATTATGTCAGATCACACAGGGTCTGCATCGAGCACTCAGAATTAAATCTCCAATGCATATCATCGTAGTTCATAAAACTATTAAACATTGTCCGAGTCCATTTTAACCAACTAACACACATTTTGAAAAGCATGCAAAATGATGGGGGGAAGAACCTTTCAAACATAAATTTTATGATCTGCTTAGCACTGTAAAAATAGCTACACACTGTAAAATTAAAACTTGCAGTTCTGAAAGAGTGTTTTGTGCAAACCATCTAGAAATTACTTGAAAATATTGCTATATTGCTGAAAGCACAGAAATATAAAACTTCTACTCTTCCTATTTTACCCGTGTTTTCCAGATAAAACACAAAGATGGAAGTACAACTAATCAGAGATGTGAAAGGCTGATACCTCAAAAATTTGCATTATAAAATATTACCATCCATCCTCTGCTCTACCCCCGAGCTACTTTTTAAAATGTCCAGTACCATTAGTATGCTCCCTTGACACATCTCACAGTAAAAACCATTCAGTTACTAAGACCCCACATGAGATTTCTCCATCATCTGCACTTGGATCTGCACCCGGTCACACTGAGGTGACCATTGCTCCTCGCAGGATGCTTGCTTAGAGTCATCCACTACCTAAAAGGCTAGAGGTATTGAGCGTTTCAAATTTTGTTAGTGCTCCGCTTGTGATGCTACTCTGAAGCAGAAATAGTTACAAAACACTCCAGCGCCAAGAAGGGCACTTGAGTTTCACAGCCTTGATCTTGGGCGAACACCACCTAAGGTGATGGGAGCACTTGGTCCGGTTCTCAGGGCTTTAATTCGGAAGAGATTCAAGTATCACCTGCTCCCAAGGCACATTAAGCCTGTGTAAGAATGTGCCGTAACGAAGCAAAGTTGGAAACAAACAATAGGTTGTCGCCGTAAATTAGAAACCTTTCAGTTTGAGGGAAGTTGAGGCCGAAGCACTTATACATGGCTTTATGGCTAAACGCCAAGCTGTACGGCACCGACACCGCTGTTAGAACTGGGACACCAGCAGCGGCAGGAATTAGGTTACGAAGGCGACAGAAAGCGGGGACGTAAAAGAAAGCCCCTTTTCTGCACTTCCCGCCGGCTGGAGGGCTCTCCCCGCTCCCCTGCCCCGGACCGACCCGCACCGGCCCCATGGCACCGGGCCGGGCCGGCAGGGACCGCCTGCTCCGACGGTGGCGGCCGCCGGGCGGTTTACTGGCTCCGCTCCGGGAGGCGAGCTGGGGAGCGCTGCGCTCTCATTATGACGCTAGGTAATTATTTTATTTCCCCGGCAGACAGTGTTTCAAACGACCGCGGAGGAGCTCCGCCAACCCGCCTACGGACACCGCCCTCTGCGCGGCGAGAGCCACCCGTGATCGCCCCGGTGACCGAGGGCAGGGAGCAGATGCGCCCGGCACCCACCCCCACGCGCCGGGTGCGCGCCCACGGACTCTCCAGCCGCGCCGAGCCCTGCGCACCCGCGGCGGGGCAGACGCGCAGAACGCACCTGCAACCCGCCCCTCCTCGGCTGCCAGGCTGCCGCCCTACCGCCCCTGGGGGCCGGGCCGCCCCTCCGGGGGACTGGGCGAAGCCTGGGGGAGCAGCGCAGCTCCTCCGACGTACTCGCACCCTCTCCAGCGCGGCACGGCGGCCGGGAAAGGAAAGCGGGGAGCGCTGCAGGCGGCGGTGTGCCGCCAGCCCCGGCTCCCCGGCCCCTGCTTGCGGGGCAGCCCCAGAATCACGCGCTGCCAAAATTTAAATCGCCCCGGCACTGCGGCTCCGCGCGCAGCATCCCCTGCCCCGCCGCTTCCTCCGGCCAGACCGGCCACACCGAGGTTGGCAGCCCGCAGCCGCCCCGCTCAGGTACCGGGCACCCCGCCGCGCAGCCGTCCTGCCCGGGCTGTACCGAGGCGAGACCCCCGCCACGGCGGCACCGCGCC